>CM045751.1:2990000-3005000 GCA_024760905.1 Plotosus lineatus | reverse complement strand
GTTTGAAACCAGCCCAAGCTGAAAGGTCAACTAAATTAGGATTGAAATGTCACTGCATTGATTTAATTTCTATGAAATGAGATCAAGTGAGGATTAAATGCCACTGCGTTTCTGTTCGCTGGTACAGAGGCATTGTGGGTAATGTAGGAAAGTGTTACCTGACCTGTGAAAGACCTGCCAGAGAACCAAAAGGTTTATTCTTCGATGTGTTACTTACAAAACTTATTAGGTTAGCAAAATAAAAATACATTGGTATGTATAGATAATTTTTAATAATATCTTTAAAATATACTGGGAAGAAGAGACCCATTTTTATGTCTCTATGAGCCATCAGTGTTCATTCATTACACACTGGAACAGTGACTTGTCCAGTTTAAGTGCCAGTCATCAAATCATACATTCAGTCGTTGTCTTTGGACGTTTATCTGAATAACAGGAACAACAATTACTAGTTTGTTTTCACATCGTGTCACATATAGCTGCGCCCAGTTCATGACATCAAGTCTTCAGTCTATGAACTTGCTCCTCCAGAGGGTGGAGTTTATCCTCTTCTCTCAATTGCAGGTCTCCTGATAAGCCCGTATGATGCTGTCGTACGCTGGCGGAGGTGTCTGTGTGACATTAAAGCCTTTTAGGCTGCTGTTGCCCCAGAAGGAGTCTGGTCTGGGTCTGGGTCTTGGTGGTGTAACTATGGAGCTGGCTGTGCTGTTTGTGCCAGTGGCTCCGGTGTTGCTGCTCAGGGTGCCATGGTTTCCTTCCTCGGCTTCGCGGGCGATCTGGCTGCACTGGATCAGTGGGTGAAAGGTGGAGGCCCTGAAGCTGTCCTTGCGACCCAGCATGTCAGTATGATCGATGGGTGAAGATGAGGTTTGTCGATGGAAGGAGAAGGCAGCGCTGGCCAGGCTGTTGTTGCTACGCCGGTCATAGGCGCTGCCCTGGCGGCTGAAGATGGGCCGAGTTCGGGGGGACGAGGGCCGCCCCGAGGACCGTGGCGACGGGATGCGTGTGATGGTAGCAGATGCGCGACGACGTGCCATCCAGGTGAGCACTACATATACCAAAGCTCCCAGCAGAAGTCCCACTACCATGGACAGGCAGAATGCAAGGATCACGTCCCCTGATGAGAGGGAAGAGAAATAACAATATAAAATGGGTTGAGCTTTCTTTCTCTATAAAGCACAGAAATCAGGGTATTCAGATGTTTACATATTCAGGGGACAGTGTGCAGACTTTTCTCGTGTAGCGTTTGCATGTTCTAACTGCGTGTCCGGGCTTTCTGTGGTCGCTCCAGTTTATTCTCCCAGCCTGAGGCCATGGCCAGGCTAATTAGCTGATCCAAATTATCCCTCGGTGAGAAAGCGAGTGCTGACGGTTGAGTGTGTGTTCGCCTTGCGACGGCCTGGCAAGCGGTTCAGGATGTACCCCATCCTCGCCCAGAGTCGTTTGAGATGGGCACCAGCTTCACCGGGACTCTAATTAGGATTAAGCAGTGTGGAAAATGAACAAATGAATAAAATTAATGTCAAGATGTTTTGCGACTGCACATGCAAGCGAATGTTTTGTGCCACAAATATGTGTATCATGTAAAAGGGGTGAGAAAAGTCACGTGACTGACTTGCAAGTAATTTTCAATCAGTTTGCGGATGTTTGGCCAAAAAAAGCTCATCTCCGGTTCACTTTGGTTCTTACATTGTTTAATTTTTATTTGTACTGCATTGGTGTGAACAAAAGGGGAAAAAATACGAATTATGACAGAATACAGGGAACATGGCTGATGCCATGCAACTGATAACAGCAAGTCTCACAAAAAACGATTCACAAAACAACTTTGCGACCTTCGAGACGTGTGGACACTTTGAAAAGAATTCCAGAACGCTCCGTGCGAGAGCCTCTTTTTGCAACATTTACAGAAATTTCAAACAGGTTTGAATTAATTTTTTTATAATTTCATGAACCATGTGATCAAAACGTGATGCCGCGAATGTCGCAAAATTAATTTGCGCACATTTTTTGAGTGAAAAGCAACAGCTATGAACTGCCATTTGTCATTTGGTTCTCCATCACACCTCTAGTGTGGAAACCCCCCCCCCCTCTCTCCCCCGAGTATTATATTGTGGCTCGTGGTAAGGTCACGCAATTCCTCACAGTTGTTCAGTTGCCCTGCTCCAGAACTTCACTTCCCCCGAAACATCCCACTGCTTGAAGTCACCAAGAGAATGAGATAATCAATGCTCTTCACTTCACCTTCCAATCATCATAATGTTTTTAATGTTATGGCTGATCGGTGTAAGAGTGGGTTCCATTTAATTTGATTTAACCCAGCGTCAAAGACTCTAGAACATTTTTAGTATTCTTCCAGCAATTCAGTGATACCTTGACTTATGAAATTAATGTTCCAAGGGCGAGCTTGCAAGTCAAAATGTTCATTAGATAAAACAAAAATTCCCATAGGAAATAATAGAAAATCAATTAATCCATTCCAACCCCCTCCCAAAGTCATATAACCTGCACAAGCATGTATATTTGACCTAATTAAGCAATAAATATTTAATAATAATACATTTACATTAACATTAATAATAATCATTAATAATAATTAATAAAAAATAAACAATAAGTCAACTAACCCTTCCGATCATCGACTGCGCAAAGATGTCATATGGGCGTGAAGATGTCACATGGGCAGGCATGACGTGATGCGTAACAGAGAAGGGCAGGAGGAGTATTTTGTGCATGTATGAATGCCAGAGAGGAAAGGCTCAAGGTGAGCTCCCACAAGGCCACTGTGATGCTGTGTGTGTGTGTGTGTGTGTGTGTGTGTGTGTGTGTGTTAATGTATGACCCTGGGAACAAGCTTTTTTGTCATACTGTACTAGAATTAAGTGTACTTGCACATCCTGTACAGTAGGTGGCAGTTGCACTCTCACTGTGTCCCCTGTAGTGTTGAGAAAAAGCATCGAGCAAACGATATGAAGTGCAATACACACTATTCAAGGATGAGAATGAGAAATTGTATTTTCAGCTGAAAATTTAATCGAGGGTCTGGGGGCCATCAGCGCCCAGCCAGGTCCAGGATGGAGCCTGATCGGGGGTCCAGGGGGCAGAAGGCCCCCAGAAGCTAATGAGTTTTATACATTTTAGACCAGTAGAAATGGTCTCAGATTGCTCAGTTGAATAATATTTTCAGTACATAGAAGCTTGAGTTTTGGACACGAATAAACACAAAAATAGTCTGAATAATGCTCAGCTAAAAAGAATTGTTAACTTCATGCTAGAATGAAAGGAATGATGAATATAAATTAAACATATCAAGACAGAATATTTGACATAATCCTGTAAATGTTTGTTTGTTACTTTATTATAGAATTCAGTTACCTCTTTTGCACTGAACTTGTTTTCAACAGAAACACAATTTCCCTGTTGAACAGTTCTCTCAGCTCCCAAAGTCACAATCGCATATAACTAGCACCACTACTCTAAATTTTCAACATATTTACAAAGTACTTGTTCTTTTTCTAGGAATGCTTCATTGCAGAGATGTTTTTTTTTTTTTTTTTTTTTTTTTTTAGCAGCGAATCTGATGAGCCTTTCAGCAGCATTTCTCTTTTCTGACTTGTTGATATTTACCTCCGAGTGTGTCTTCCTGTCAGTCAAATGAGTGAGAGGTGACAATTCCGATGAAACTGGTCGGTCAACGAGTGCATGCTGGCTATGTCCACTGGCTGGACTTATCTTCAAAGTTACCGTTTTCTCTAACCAATCCCAACGGAATTTATTCTTTACATCTTTGTCCATCACCTGAATAAGCGATTCGTTTTCTTTAGTGATAATTTTCACCATTTTGAAGCTCTTATTCACTGTCACATCCTCAATCTCCAGCCTCGTGGAGCGCTATGTTGAATGAGTAAGAAAGCAAAACGTGAAGAATCAATCAGAACGAAGCTTATATTATATGTGACATTTTGGCCTTTCCTATCTATGCTTGTTTACCATTGGTCAAATGATATTTCTCTCTCAACGGCCAATCAAATACAGTGTACGTTTGCGCTGATGTAAACAGTGCCTTGATCCTGATGGTTTACCGGGTCAACACATACCTAACGCCCTAAATATTTTTCCTCGGATTCAGACGATTCACAAAAAATCTTGGTTGATAAAATCCGTGGAATTCCGTGGATCCGCGGAAAATTCCCATCCCTGACTATTTATAGTCGCACACTGGGGGGAGGGTGTGTGAAAATTGTTGGGTTTTTTCCTTTCTATAGTGGGCATCACAAAAAAAAAATTAAGAGGAACTGTGCAAGGCATTTTTGGAGCACGGAGGGATACATGCGCAGAAGAACACATGTGGAAGAATATGAGGCTAATCTGCTCAGAAAAGCAATTTCCCTAGCAGAGCTCGTAAATCAAAATTTTGCTGGTTGGATGGGGCAGATTTTTGGTGGATCAAAGCTTGTATCATGGAAAATTCGTTATAAAAGACACTCATAAGTCAAGGTACCACTTTATTATTTTCAATGTTTTTTTTGTTTGTTTGTTTATTTTCCAAGTTTGCAATTTTATCATTCATAAATCACAGCGTCGGTCTTCTTGTACTGCGTTTCATAGCGAGTCACTCCAGGCAGATTGTGATCCGGCACCCCGATGAAAAAGCCAGAGGCGATAGTGGAAAAAGAGACTTCTTCAAGATGACACCACGAAGAAAACAAACACTGAGGGTTTTTATTTTTCCTCTCGCTCCGTCTTTCCTGAGTCGGGAGTCGTGCTGTGCTGTTTTGCTTCACTGAAGGATTTGGCTCAGGCTGATATGACGCTGCTTTCAGATGGATAATGAGTGTGAGGCGGCAAAGGCAATTTTAATCCTCATTATGTTGGAAGCTGTAGCACGTAAATGAAGTTGAAATGGGGTGCCGTGGTGTTTCCTGCTAAATTTCAGTATTACTACTGGCAGGGAGTCAAGTAATTTTTTTTTTTTTTAAATGACCGAAGAAAAAGAACGGAAATAAAAAGTCTTGTGCTTTCAGAGATTGAAATGAAGATGATTTATTTCATAATTTATGAATTCATTAATTCGTTGCTTTACCTTTTATGTTCACTGGATGTTTCTGACTAAGAGAGAACTCACTCTTACAAGTGCGGTGAAGAAGGCAATCTTATAATTAAAAAAAATAATAATAAAATATATATATATATATATATATATATATAATTTGTAAATGTTAAATGAAATCTGTTCTCATGAACCCACCAATCAGATAGAAACTATGATGTAAGACATCGTTTTTTGTCGAAATAATACAATTAAAATGATTTTTCTCAAATTCTGTTTTTCTAGAGAGGCCAAATTTCTGTTTGTTTTTTCCATTTTTTTAAATCTTTTCTTTAATATTCGCGTTTTGTCTGTGCTGTATCATGTTAAAAGTTCAGTACCGATATTTAAGATCCCTGCTGACACCCTGATGTGAAAAGAAAGTGCAAGATTTAAAAAGATCCAAACAAAACAAAGTATGAAAAAGTGGTTCAAGGCAAATAGGGGAAAGAACTAATACCTTTCATGTCATTCTGAATAATTTTCATTAATTTAGGATAATTATCGTACATTGTTTTTTTTTTATTTTGTTTGTTTTAAATCAATCAAACATACATTTAAAGTCTTTAATCCTTTAATGTCTGAATTATTTTTTGCAGTTAAAAAGAATTATCACTAATTTTTTCTATTCAAAAAGGTCTAAGGAAACACTCCAAACACATTTCTTTCAACAAAATTATAATAATAACAAAAACATAACAATAATAACACTCTCAAATTTGGGAGTAACACAATGCTGCGCACTCAAGGTTGTCTCACAGCTGACTGAGGCACGTGGAACCAAGCTGTGTTGCATCAGGCGACGCCTCAACAAGTATAGAACACGTTCTGAACAGCAACAGCACGGAGTACAATGTGTCTAGTAGTTATTAGCATTTTTTTTTGAAAGAAGACCATATGGTCCTGCTGGCTGTTAAAGGGTGAATTAAAGGGGCACAAACTTTTGCTTCAGCACCAGCGTAAAAAGCTCTGACTCTTATTTCTAAATTCTACCAGCAATCTATTTCTGTTTTGAAAAGTAGCAATAACTTAATGGGTTCTTCTGTTCTACAAGGTACAGGAAATGATAATCGAGGCACTATGAGTGGAATCCTACCAGGACTTTGTCCTATTTTTGTGGAAATTCTGTAGAATTCCCGATTATTTAATTTTCCACACTGAATAAAAACAACTCTCATCAGATGCTCTCAAGGTTATTATATGAGGGGAAGGAGAGAGATGTCCTCAGAGAGAGAGAGAGAGAGAAATTGAAAAAATACCTACTAGTGCTGAAGGACTGAAGTATTTCCATGATGGGATGAGTGCTGTTATCGGCCATCGCTCCGTCCGGACCGAAATAGGACCAGGGAGCCGAGATGCACATTCACATTCAAAGTCTGATCCTCCAGATTCTTCACTCCTCCAGCCTATACTGTATTGGTGCTAATGATCCCTCAGTCGCTTGCTGCGTTCTCTTTTTCCTCCTCCTCCTCCTCCCTCTCCCTGTATTCCACAGGATCCCCTCCAAGGCCAGCTCGGCTGCCTCGCACTGTTTGCCCGAGAGGGGAAACTGTCACATTTCCTGCTTTTCCTGTATAATTTTAGCACCCCCCACTTATCTCCTGGCTCCAGGGTTCCTGTAGGGTGGAGGGTTCGATTCGAGCCGACAGCTGAGCCAATCCTCTCTTTGTGACCTGATATTGTTTCCTACTCATCTCTGGTTTTAAATCACAGACAAATGGTGTCACGCCTAAAGTTGTTGTGTTTTGGTTTTTTTTTTTTTTTGGTTTTTTTTTTTTTTTTTTTTTTTGGCCAGCATTCTTTCATCTTTCCTGCACTGATCATGACACCCTGTTTCATTCCTCCACCGCAAATGAAAGATAATTTCCTCAAGAGCGCAGAGGAAAATCTGTGGTTGAATCATCCCCTTCGTGGTGATGGAACGTGATTGGGGTCGAAACAAGGTCAAACTTATAAATCCTCTACATAGAAGAAAGATGGAAGTAAAAAATTTAAAATGAAAACAATAAAATGTCCACTTTAATCTGTTTTCCATGTTTGACCACAGTCTGGCCAGACTGGGCAAATGCTTTTGGAAAACTCTCATATGAAAGAACGTCAGGATTTTAAGATCCCTCATTGTGGCTCAGTTTTTCCACTGAAGATTCCAGTGCTCCTCTGCGTTCTCCCGATCACACCGCACTACCTTACAATGCAAACAATGATAAGATCCAGCGCAGTAGAGCAGGATTTATCCCAAACCGAGCGCTTCCTGTCATAGTCAAGTAGTGCGCTCAGAGACTTTAGAGTAGATGACTTGGTGTAGTGGAGAGGATGGTGGTTTGGGACGGAGTGCAGGATCGGGTGGACGGAGATGAATGTCGGCTCAGCTGATATTTCCTCTCATTGTTGTGAAGGGCTCACAATGAGGCATTAAGTGTGAAATTATCCACTGCTGGTAATTAGATCTCCGTCATGACTGATAGCAGTTAGTTCTCATTTTTTCACTTCAAGTAAACATTGTTTTTTTATTTTTTTCCCTCTATGGAAGGAATCTTCAGTTTCAGAGCTTTTCAACAGTCAGCTCGAATATTTACATTTTCTTCCCAGTTTTAACTTTCAGCAAAAGCAGAGAGGATGGTGATGGAATGAATGTTTATTCCAGCTGCAACTTCTCTGATTTACGGCTTTTCCAAAAGAAAATAAAAAATACAAGGCTGTGTATATTAAAGGTGAAATCTAGTGCATTTTCTACTTTTCTAACCCAAATAGTGGTAAATATCTGTGTTAGGTGGCACCAGTGAGTCCGTCTGGGCTGTTTGTTTTCTGTCTGTATGTGTATTTTGGAGTGGGGCAGTCGTGAATCACTGTGGGCAGGGCCTTCTGATGAACTGACCTTCCCTCACACACATCAGTGTCTCTGCTCATCCTGGTCTGCCTATCAGCGCACTGAACATAGAGCTTTCACTCGGCCAATCAGAGCAGAGTAGGCACAGAGAGTTGAAAGACCGTAAACAGGAGGATGAAGCCAAACAGGCTGTCCAGCGTGCATGCTCAGAATCATCATTTCGCGGTCAGGTGTTGGGGGAAGAAGCTTCCTGAAGAACTGTGGAGGTTTTTGAATTCAAAAGCATACTTTGTCCGAAATGTAAATATAAAGGTCTGAAAATAGAAAATAATGTCACTCATGATGTTCTTTCAATGATGAAGTCGAATATTGTTCTGGACGTTTCTTCAACACCGTTGCAGAAGTTTCCGAAATGTGTTGCACTTGTTGATATTGACTCCATCCTGCCCGTCCACGTTATCCCAAACCAGTTTGATGGGGTTTAAGTCTGGAGACTGCCTGCCTTTCCATGGTTTCAGGCCCACTGCCTTGTTTTGTTCTTGAACAGTAGTCATGACTTCTGGTTTTCTCTCTCTTTTTTTTGGTTCTCACACTGCAGACGAAGTGCTTAGATGGTAACCCTTTAACGCCCAGAAGGACCATGTGGTCCTCTTTCAAAAAATGCTAACTTGTACTCATACTCGGTGCTGCTCAAGTGTTCTATACTTGTTGTGATGTCTCCTGATACAACATCGCCTGGTACCACATGTCTCAGTCAGCTGTGAGAGGACCTTAAATGCACATGATTGTGGTGATCATGAATGTGTGGGTGTTATTTGTTATTATTATGTCTTCCTTTCGGCTTTTTCCCTTTTACTCGGGAGTCGCCACAGCGAATCATCTGATTCGCACGTTTGATTTGGCAGACGTTTTTACGTCGGCAAGGGACAGAAACACGCTGACGACTTTGCAGCCTACTCTTTTACGAAAGTCAGCAATTATGTCAGCTATTATGTCATGTTATTATTCGTTATTATAATTTTGTTGAAAGAAATTTGGGGTGTTTGCTTGGGCCTTTTTGATTATGAAAACTGCAAAGAATAATTCGGGCGTCAAAGGGTTAATAAATCCGAGAACATGGGGTTGTTCTAAAACTGGTAGTGTAATAAAGTTCGAAATATTTCGAGATGTATTGTAGAAGTGCTTTTTATTTGACCGTGTATTGTGCTGCTGGATCTTGTCAGGATTAACCTCAGGATAAATCTGTTATTAACTCATTATTAAACAAATAAATACCCCCAATCTCATGCATTGCTGAATGGTGGGTGCTGTTGAGCATGTAATGTTTGTATAGAGCGGTAGATGGTGCTATTACAGAATAAGTCATCTTGCCTTTTACTGATGTGATGTTCGGTATTTATTGGCCCAGGTTGGATTTAATGTGCTGTTTTAGTGACAATTTAGTGGGCGTCAATGTTTGAGTATGACGTGAATAATTTTAGACTCCACTATATGGAAACAAGAAAAGGCCACAAAATGAAATTTGTGGTTCATTTTTACTTTTTTATTTATTTATTTATTTTTATAAAGTTTGATGCTCACGTGAGCTCCCTGATGGAGAGATTTTTTGAAAATGATTGGAACTTTGGATGAAGTCTTTTTTTAAATTTTTTTATGTTCCTCTATGAAATCTTTTTTTTTCATTCATTTTCTAAGCAGCTTAATACTAATTATAGTTGCGTAACAGCTGTCACCCATGTCAGCCAACTCTGGGTGAAGGCGGGGTACACCCTGAACAGCTTGCCAGGCTGTCACAGGGCCAACATTCACACACTCACACGAGGGGTGATTTCGAACAGCCAGTTTTACTACTGTGCATGTTTTCGGACTGTGGGAGGAAACCTGAGTACCCGGAGGAAACCCACGCAAGCACGGGGAGAACATGCAAACTCCGCACAAACACTCTGGCTGGGAATCGAACCCAGACCTTCTTGCTCTGAGGCGGCCGTGCTGACTTCTGCACCACCACATTGCCCTCTTATTGTACAGGTATACCTCGACTTAAGTTGTTTCGAGAAAAAAATATATGAAAAAATACAAGAAAATTAAAGTTTAAGTCATTGTAATCATATTATGTCTGTCTTCCTTTCGGCTTTTTCCCTTTTACTCGGGAGTCGCCACAGCGAATCATCTGATTCGCACGTTTGATTTGGCAGAGGTTTTTACGTCGGATGCCCTTCCTGTCACAACCCTTTTTAGCAAGGGACAGAAACACGCTGACGACTTTGCAGCTTCTCTTTACGAATGTCAGCAATGATTCTTTTACATGCCTCTCACCATAGACAGTGAGAGACATGGCCCGCCTTTGATAACCCAGTTAGCCGCACTGGGGGGGACAGTCACAACCTTGTGGAGAGTGGGACTCGAACCCCCAACCTTTGAATCAGCGATCCAGTGTCGTATATTAAATATTGTATGTGTCTGCGTATATTCAGGGATCCCTCACTTTCCACGGTAAATGGGCACCGAGACCCCCCCCATGACTGCCGATTTTCGTGAAGTAGGATCACCTCCCCTGAATGATGTATATGTACATGTATATAGCAACAAATACATATTCAATGCTATAAATACTTATAATAACAAACATTCAAAAATAATTCAGATGTAAAGAAAATATAAATACACACACATACAGACATGCGCATGCAGACAAAAATGAGCATCTCACATAAAAATGTAAATAGCTTTGTTGGGGGGGGGGGGTTGTTTTATTTTGTTTTTTGCACAATTGGCCTTGTTTTGCAGCATTTTCCTTAACCTCCCCCAATTTTTCCTTAATTTCTTTATTTTGTTATTTTTCAATGAATATTTTTGAAAAACCCACGATGCACTGAAGCGCGAATTATCGGGGGATCACTGTGTGTGTGTGTGTGTGTGTGTATGTGTGTGTGTATATATATATATATATATATATATATATATATATATATATATATATATATATATTTTATATATTATATATTTTATATATTATATATATATAGTGTGTGTATGTATGTATGTATGTATGTGTATATATTTTTATATATATATATATATATATATATAATATATATTTTATATATTATATATATATATATATAGTGTGTGTGTATGTATGTATGTATGTATGTATGTGTATATATTTTTATATATATATATATATATATATATAGTGTGTGTATGTATGTATATATATATATATATATATATATAGTGTGTGTATGTATGTATATATATATATATATATATATATAATACACACATATATGTAAATTTGGCGTAGCCACTAGCGAATTCGATTTAACTCGTTTTTGACTTAAGTCATCTCTCCTGGAACCAATTAACAACATAAGCCGAGGTAGACCTGTATCGATTTATTTTTGAGACACCATTTTCTTCCTTTCCTAGGATTTCATCATTGACTGTGGCTGCTTCTGTGATTCTGAGTCAGGCATTATCCTGAGATTCTGAGGTGGATAATGTCCAGATTGTGAACCAATCATACTTTCCTGTACTAAATGCTAATAAGCATTAGCTAGAATCTGACTTGTTTAGTTATAAGATGGTTAGTTACAGTATGTTTGGTTAATGGAGTCTGTATTATGTTGGATAGATCAATCAATAAAATAAGTTAAATTGGTGCATGATTAGCCAGTTAATGTATTTTAGAAGCAGATTAGCAAAACTGAGCTCATAATCCTTTTCACATTATCCAGAATTTCTGTTTTCTAGTGTGATAAACAAAATCAAATACGAGAATTTACTTGGTGTAATGTATTGATATTTTGCTGAAGGACTGCCTGAGAGATCATCATCAGATTGAATAGCACCGCAGTCTGGCGGATTATCCGTCTTCAAATGCAGACACAGAGCTAATACGCTAATTATGATGTGTAACATGAGAAAGTCACACCAGATGGTGAATTGGCACGATTCCTGTTTTTTGTTTGTTTTGTTTCTTTAATTATTCATGAACTAGTTTATGCATTAAATTGAAATAATGTCAAACCGAGTGAAATTGATTGATGAGAGGCGATGAGAGCCTCGTGATTTTTAACCAGTACGTTGAAGCTCTAAATAAAAAAAAAAAACTCTCAGAATGAAACCATGAGGTTTTTCCAGTAAAAATTATGACGGTGAAGACATGACAAAATTTTAAGAATATCAAAAGTAGAAATACAGCGGTACCTGGCCTTACGAAATTAATCCGTTCTGAGGGCGAGCTTGTAAACTGAAAATTTTGTTAGATGAAACAATTACTCTCATCGGAAATAACAGAAAACCAATTAATCTGTTACAACCCTTCCCAAACTCCTATAACCTGACACAAACATGTATATCTGACCTAATATATTAAAGATGAACATGGAAAAACAAATATTTAATAATAATATGTCTGGTATCTTCCGAGTCGTAGGACGACTCTTGGCGACCTGCCATGAAGGATAACGCCTTGATTATCATCTTGATGAAGGTTTTCTTGGCAAAGATAGTGCAGTGGTTTGCCATTGCCTTCTGCACGGTGCAAACCTACGGGCAATTTAGAACGGCCAATTAACCTACTGTGCATCCTTTTGGACTGTGGGAGGAAACCAGAGTACCTGGAGGAAACCCACGCAAGCACGGGGAGAACATGCAAACTCCACACAGAAACGCCCAGGTCAGGAATCGAACCCAGGACCTTCTTGCTGTGAGGCGGACGTGCTAACCACTATGCCACTGTGCCGCCAATAAGACATGAACATTAATAATAAAACAAGAATAAACAATAAGTCAAATAACCCTTCCGAACATTGACTGCGGCAAAGATGTCACGTGGGCAGGCATGAGATGGTGCATAATGGAGGAGCAGGAGGAGAAGAATTTTGAGCATGTGCACGCTACGAATGCCAGCAAGGAAAGGTTTGTGGTGAGCTCCCACAAGGCCAGTGCTTCTCAAATAGTGGGGCGTGCCCCTGTTGGGGGTGTGTGGTGTGATCCTGGGGGGGGGCACGTATGACCCTGGGGAACATGCTTTTTTTGCCATACTGTACTAGATTTAAGTGGAATTGTGCATCCTCTAATAGGTGGCAGTCGTGCTCTCACTGTGTTTCCTATGGTGTAGGAAAAAGCACTGAGAAAACGATATGAAGTTCAGTAAACATTATTTATAGTCATGCGTGGGGCGCTGGGGGTGTGTGTTTTTTTTTTCCCCTTCCTATAGGGGGCATTACAGAAAATAATTGTGATGCGCTGCACAAGGTGTTCTCAGATAGTGGAGGAATACATGCGGTATAATACGAGGCGAATTGGCCCGGAAAAGCCATTTCCCCAGCAGAGCTCGTAAATCAAAATTTTTCTGGTTGGATGGGGCAGATTTTTGGTGGATCGAAGCTCGTATCATGGAAAATTCATTATAAAAGACACTCGTAATTCAAGGTACCACTGTAATTAGCTTAAAGCATGCTTTGGGAAAACCCCAGAGAACCCAAAGCAAACCCACACAAGCATGGGGAGAAAATGCAAATGAAACACGAACATCCAAGCGGGAGATTCGAACCAAAGACCTTCTTGCTCTGAGGTGGACGTGCTAGCTGCTATGCTGTGATGCCACTCATTATTATTATTATTATTATTTTTTTTTTATTATTATTGTTATTTTTATTATTATTATTATTATTATTGATGATGCGAATATTTATTTTTATTGTAGAATACCACAAAATCTGTATCCATGTACTGTTATAGAAACCTAATCAGCATCTTCTGATCAATCTGAATCCCCAAAGCCAATTTTGAGAAGTGAGGCTCTGATCCGTCTGCGTAAATGAGCTGCACAGTCACTACATTCTGTTCACTCGGCTACCAGAATACAAATGAAATGGTATGAAGTGAGCTGAGAGTATTGCTACGCTGCATTGCACACACTTTCACAGTAGTGTGTGCGTGCGCGCATGTGCTGCTGCTGCTGCACGTCAGGAGTCTAATGAGCTTTTCGGCATTATGCTGATGACTGCTCTTTCTCAGGGCTTTGCTTTAGTGAAGCAGGGCTGTGTGTGTGTGTGTGTGTGTGTGTGTGCACACGTGTGTGCATGCTCAGATAAGATTCAGATGATGTACCTTCTGTATCTTCCTTTTTTTCTTCTCTGCAGTAGAAACCCTGCGTCCACAGTGAGCGTTAACATTAGAGGTCACATTGCTGAGAGAATTTGGAGACGTCAGCAGTCTGACTGAAAGGAGGTGCAGTGGAGTGTTTTTTTTTTTTTTTTTTCCCCCTTTACACTGTACGTAGCCCCTCCCCTTTGCGCCTGTGTTCCATAACGTGATATGAGTGCTTGTGCAGAGCCACTGTAAAGTCCCAATGAATTTTCCACAGTGGTTAAAGCTAATAATTCCAATCCTATATGGATTCTACATCCCGTGGTATAAGGAGACCCTGGAATTACAGTTGTACTGTGTATCAATTATTTATTATTATAACGGTTTATGTCAGTTATTAATAAATGGCAACAGTGACCTTATGCAGTATTTTTGTTCCAAAATACTGCATCAGGAAAATTCTAGAGGAAGGATGGGTAGTGTTGTCTGAATATTCAGGTAAAATAAAGAAATAAGTGCGGCACGGAGGCGGAGTAGTTTGCATTCATGCCCGCCTCACAGGAAGAAGGTCCTGGGTTTGAGTCCCTGGGCTCGTCGACGGCGGCTCTGTGTGGAGTTTACAGGTTCTCTCTGTGCTTGTATGGAGTCCCTTCGGTTTCCCCTGGTTTCCTCTTATAGTCCTAGGGATGAGTGTAACCAGTTGTGTATGTGTTGGCCCTGTCATGGTCTGGTGACTTGTTCAGAGTGTTCCCCATTTTCGGTCAGAATCACCTGAGAATAGGCTCTAGCCTCCCTGAAACCTGTGTAGGATAAACCAGCTTTGAAATGAAAACAAATTTAAATAATTTTAATAATGAATACAGCAATAAACATAAACTATTAAAATCAAAAGGGAACCAATTAAATATTTAAAGCTAATAATAATAAGCCAAAAACAATTAATTATAGCAGATCGATAAATTTAAAAGTCATGTACTAATGA
>CM045751.1:2862500-2985000 GCA_024760905.1 Plotosus lineatus | reverse complement strand
ACTGAGAGTAGGGACTCTGAATGTTGGAACTATGACAGGAAAAGGTAGAGAGCTGGCTGACATGATGCAGAGGAGGAAGGTGGACATACTGTGTGTTCAGGAGACCAGGTTGAAAGGTAGCAAGGTGAGAAGCTTAGGAGCGGGGTTTAAGCTTTTTTTTCATGGTGTGGATTGGAAGAGAAATGGAGTAGGAGTCATCTTGAAGGAGGGGTTGGTCAGGAATGTTCTAGAAGTGAAAATAGTGTCAGACAGAGTGATGAGTCTCAAGTTAGAAATTGAAGGCATGATGTTCAATGTTGTTAGTGCTTATGCCCCACAGGCAGGATGTGAGCTAGAAGAGAAGGAGAGATTCTGGAGTGAGTTAGATGAAGTGATGCAAAGTACCTGCAGGGGGGAAAGAGTGGTCATTGGGGCGGACTTCAACGGACATGTTGGTGTGGGCAACAGAGGGGACGAGGAAGTGATGGGCAGGCTTGGTATCCAGGACAGAAACACAGAAGGACAGATGTTGATTGATTTTGAAAAAAGGATGAAAATGGCTGTGGTGAATACTTTCTTCCAGAAGTGAGAGGAGCCATAGGGTGACCTATAAAAGTAGAGGTAGGAGCACACAGGGAGACTGCATCTTGGGAAGGCGATGTAATTTGAAGGAAGTCAGTGACTGCAAAGTAGTTGTCTGTGAGAGTGTTGCCAAACAGCATAGGATGGTGGTGTGCAGGATGATGCTGATGGTAAGAAAGGTGAAGAAGGCAAAGGCAGAGCAGAAGACAAAGTGGTGGTAGCTGAAAAAGGAAGAGTGTCGTGTTGTCTTCAAGGAGGAGTTGAAACAGGTTTTGGGTGGTCAGGAAGTGCTTCCAGATGACTGGACAACTACAACTAATGTGATCAGGGAGACAGGTAGGAGAGTACTTGGCGTGTCCTCTGGAAGGACAGTAGATCAGGAGACTTGGCAGTGGAATGAGGAAGTGCAGGAGAGTGTACAAAAGATGAGGTTAGCTAAGAAGAAATGGGACATAGAGAGGACCGAAGAGAGCCGTGTCAAAGGCCAAACAGAGGGCGTATCATGACTTGTATGCTAGGTTGGACAGTAAGGAGGGAGAAAGTGATTTATACAGGTTGGCACAGCAGAGAAATAGAGATGGGAAGGACGTGCAGCAAGTTAGAGTGATTAAAGAAAGAGTGGGAAACGTGGGAAACAATAACGTGTTGACTGATGACAGAAGTGTGCTGAGAAGATGGAAAGAGTACTTCGAAGAGCTAATGAATGAGGAAAATGAGAGAGAGAGAACAAAAGAGTAGAAGAGGTGACCGTCGAGGACTAGGAGGTAGCAAAGATTAGTAAGGGTGAAGTGAGGGGGACATTGAAGAGGATGAAGAATGGAAAGGCAGTTGGTCCTGATGACATACCGATGGAGGTATGGAAGTGTCTAGGAGAGGTAGCAGTAGATTTTCTGACAAGAACATTCAACAAGGTCTCGGAGAGTGAGAGGATGCCGGAGGAATGGAGGAGAAGTGTGCTTGTGCCCATTTTTAAGAACAAGGGTGATGGGCAGAGTTGTAGCAACTACAGAGGGATAAAGTTGATGAGCCATACGATGAAGTTATGGGAAAGAATAGTGGAAGCTAGACTAAGGCCAGAGGTCAGCATTTGTGAACAATAGTTTGGTTTCATGCCAAGAAAGAGCGCCACAGATGCAGTGTTTGCCTTGAGGATGTTAATAGAGAAGTACATAGAAGGTCAGAAGGAGCTGCATTTTGCCTTTGTGGATCTGGAGCAAGCATATGACAGGGTGCCGAGAGAGGAACTGTGGTATTGCATGAGGAAGTCTGGAGTGGCAGAGAAGTATGTTAGAGTGGTGCAGGACATGTATGAGAGATGTCAGACAGTGGTGAGGTGTGCTGTCGGTGTGACACGAGAGTTCAAGGTGGAGGTCGGATTGCATCAAGGGTCTGCTCTGAGCTCCTTGTTTACTATTGTGATGGACAGGCTGACAGATGAGGTTAGACAAGAATCTCCATGGACTATGATGTTTGCAGATGACATTGTGATCTGTAGTGAGAGTAGAGAACAAGTGCAGGAAAATCTAGAGAGGTGGGGGTAATCCCTGGAAAAGAGAGGAATGAAGGTTAGCCTCAGTAAGACAGAATACACGTGTGTGAACGACAAGTACCCAAGAGGAACGGTGAGGTTACAGGGAGCAGAGATAAAGAAGGTGGAGGATTTTCAGTACTTCGGCTTAACAATCCAGAGCAATGGAGAGTGTGGAAAAGAGGTGAAGAAGTGTGTGCAGGCAGGTTGGAATGGTTGGAGAAAAGTGTCCGGTGTGATGTGATAGGAAGATATCAGCAAGAATGAAAAGAAAAGTGTACAAGACGTTGATGAAGCCAGCGATGTTGTATGGTTTTGAAACAGTGGCCCTGGAGAAAAGACAGGTGGCTGAGCTGGAGAGGTAGCGGAGATGAAAATGTTGAGGTTCTCTTTGGGAGTAACAAGGATGAATAGGATGAGGAATAAGTCCATCAGAGGGACAGCACATGTTAGACGCTTTGGAGACAAAGTCAGAGAGGCGAGATTGAGGTGGTTTGGACATGTACAGCGGAGGGATAGTGAGTATATTGGTAGTAGGATGCTGAGGTTGGAACTACCAGGTAGAAGGCCAAAGAGAAGATTTATGAATTTGGTGAAGGAGGACATGAACACACCCCCCCCACACACACACACATACATGCACACACACTCTTTTACAAACTCCTTTTTCAGGTGAGATTATTTGAGGTGTTTCTCAGACTTTGATCTGTATGGATCATAGAGAGTAAATTTTAGCATTTGTAAAATACTGAATAAACTTTTTTGACTGGCCACATTCACTTCCTTCGAAATGTACAGCTGAAAACTGATACCCTTATTAATCAACACCTGTCTCTCGTGTGCATGCGCCCCCCCCCCCCCATGCTCTTATTTATGACATTTATAATCATTCTGTCACCGTTTTCTTTCCTCATTATGTCTGAGATATGCACATTTTCCCGGCCGTGATTTCCCACTAGTCTGTTATCACTTACAGAGAGTGAAACCTTAACACAAATCACACTTCCGCGTATTTATTATGCGTCTCTGGGTGGCTTTTAATGAACAAAACCTCATGATTTCATTTGCATTCATCTCAATAAACATTGGCTGATTTTCTTTCACTCTCTTTTATTCAGAACAAGCTTGAGGACCATAATGTGGAAAAAAAGTCTTCCCCAGCTTCCACCCGAGCAGCAGCGAGTTGTTAGGGATGGGAGGGGAAAGGTGGGAGAAATAAAACGAAAAAAAAAAAAAGAGAAACAGCAATTAGTGCTACCATATGGCAAAAGACATGCACAAAAATCAGGGAACACTTTGAAGACCTCCCAGGCTTAATCCTCGACCCGTATGTTGAGGAATTCTGCCATTTGTTGTCCTCTTGTTACCTCAGTAGAGGAATATCTCCTCGCTGGATTTCCCATGCAGCACTTTTTTGCACACACTTGTGTGTGTGTGGTCCACAACAGATCTACCATCAGTGACATTCATATGGATTTATCCTTTAATCCTGGATGTCCTCGTGAGGAGTCCCCGAGGGCTGTGTGTGCGCTCATTAACACTTTCTTTCCTCTGACCAGTTGAGTAGAGTCGTACCAGCAGAACTGTGAAATAAAACCAGAGTCATTTTAAAGCTGGAGACTAAACCTCTTTATTTTTTTTGTAGATATTAAATAAATATTTTATTAATGTCCAATTTAAGGCCTGTTTATACTTAAAGTTCAGGGTGGAGTGGGAATTTAAAAAAAAAAATCATCAGTTCCAGCATGTTGGTTGCAACCATTTTTTTCCCTCTACACCACGACGTGAATTCATTTTCTGAACCGCTTAATCCTAACTAGGGTCACAGGGAGGGTAGCGCCCATCTTGGCTGACTCTGGGTCATGGCGGGGTACCTCCTAGACAGCTCACCAGATCATCAGGGCCAACACACACACACACACACACACACACACACATCTAGGTGTGATTTGGAACGGCCAAGAACCCGACTGCATATTTTTGGACAGCAGGAGGAAACCAGAGTACCTGGAGGAACCCATACAAATTCCTTTGGGCTTTTTATACACCCGAGCCGAGTAGCTCATCAGGCCAGTGCTTATCCCAAGTTTCCATAGCGTGAAGCAACCAGGAGTACAACTCCTCCTGGATGGGACGCTGGTCCATCACAGGTTACCTTCCCAGTATATTTTACTGGTTCCCATTTATACTGCTGGGTGAACAGAGGCACACTTGTGGTTAAGACCTTGCTCAGGGGTCTTAGCACAGTGGGGGACTAACTGGGATTTGAACACACAACCTCCGGATCATGAATGCAGCACCCTAACCACTACGCTACCGGCACCTGTAAACCCACATAAGCACTTAGACAACATGCAAACTCCATATAGAAACACCCGGGCTGGGAATCAAACTCAGGACCTTCTTGCAGTGAGATGGTCATGCAAACCACTACATCACCGTGCTGCCTTTATACCACAAAACAGAAATGCAAACGCATTCATATTTTATTCATCCTCAGAATAAAATACATAATTATATCTTTAAGGCCAATTAATGCTTCTGCAGTCTTCTAAAGCATCTTATTCCACTTTGTACATGTCCAGCTATGTGTGTGTTTGATATTTATTTCTTTATTTATTTTTGTTAAAAACACAATGAGCTCCTGAGTGCCTTATGGCCAAAGCATGTGATTATCAACCCGGAGTTTGGAAGTTCAAACGCTGCAACTGTCCTTGACCTTGGAGTCCATGGGAGCTAACTGGCTAAGCTCTCACAGGAGGGAGGGCTGGTATACGCTCACTACCCTGTCACTCTCGGCACTCGCCAGCCAATCCATGGGTGTCTCTGAGCACATTTATACAAAAAGGGGCGGATTTTGCTTTCCCTCCAAGTATGTTAGGGCACCTCCAAATGTGCATGCGCAGCAGTTTGTAAAGAGCCTGGTGACAGACTGGGAAAGAGCCTGGTGATTGCGGGTCATGGAGGGGACCATGTGAACGTTTACACCCCTCTCTGGGTCGCACTATTTGTATGGGATTGGGAGGAAACACTTGTCTTGTGTACACTTAAAAATCTACACCTGTTTTAGTGTAGTGCTGTCTGAGGGCCCAAAATCGTGGGTATCTAATATTGATTGTCAGTTTTTGCCCCCTCGCAGCATGGTGGAGTAGTGGTTAGCATGTCCGCCTCACAAGGTCATGGGTTTGAGTCCCTGGGTCTGGTTTATCTGTGTGTAGTTTTGATTTTCTTCCCTATGCTTGGTTCGGTTTTTCCAGGTACTCTGGCTTCCTCTCACAGTCCACAGACAGGCATGCTAGGATAATTGGCTGTTGTAAACTGCCCCTCGTTGTGAAATGTGTATGTGTGTGTGTTTTGGACCTGTGATGGTTTGGCAAGATGTTAAGAGTGTGAACCCCTTCTTCCCCCTGTGCCCGGTCACTTTTTTCTTTTTTTTTTTTTTGAGAAGTGCTGTTGGGATTGAATTCAAAACGAGACATTATTTATGGTCTCACTTCCACATTTGATGTTTTCTTCATTCTACTGTGAATAAAATGTGTTCATGAGATTTACAGATCATCAGAATTTATTTAGTGTCCCAGCTTTTTTGGAATTGTACTCATGATACACATGTGAATATTAAACTGTGAAGCAGTGTAGTGGCTGTAGATCATTGTAGATCTTCTTCCTGAATCGACTTCCCAATAGAAACAATATTAATTTTATAGGCTGCTTAATTCTAATTGGAGTCACTGGAAGGCTGGCGAGGGCGGGGTACACCCTGAATAGCTTGCCAGGCCACCGCAACGACAACACACATACAACCATTCACACTTGCACCAGGGTGTGATTTGGAATCGCTGATCAGCCTAATGTGTGTGTTTTTGGACCGTGGGAGGAAACCGGAGTATTCAGATGAAGCCCACACAAGCACTGAGAGAGAAGATGCAAACTCCACACGGAAACACCCTGAACCTTGGGTTCGAACCTGGGACCTTCTTGCTGTGAGGCCAGAGTGCTAAGCATTGTGTCACAAAACAATATGTTATCTGTATTACTTTCTGTTTATTTCGCTACAGTGAATCATGGAACTCTTGTTGTTGTTCTTTTGAGTAAAAAACAGTAAATTCTGGCTTTTTGGAGACACAAGCTAAGCATGCGAGTATAACATCCTTCCCCCTTTTGTGTAAAACTGCTTGATTTGGCAGTTTAGAGCATCTGATGTCAGACAGAGTGATGGATGATGGATGATGGATATGATATCTAAGCATCTGGAAAGAGAAATATAATTCTCGGGGGGTGGGGTTGGGCGGGGGAGAGCCGGCCAGGATAGCCTGATTTCGTACACCAGCAGCAAGAAAGTAGCACGCGAGAGAGAGAGCGAGAGAGAGAGCGAGCAAGGGAGACGCATGGAGGTCATCTCTTGTACTTCGGTTCTCTCTTTAAGCCCAATCACACTACTGTTGGCACTAAGCCACCTGAACAGAGGAAAAAAAAAAGCCATATTGGCTTGGCGAGCTGCCACGTGACAGCGTGTAATGTTATGCCAGAGATGGCAAGGATAGGACTGTGCTGTAGTGCCCAACACTGACGGTCACCTTGAGAGCTGTCTGAGGTTTTAGTCCTCGTCGCAGTGGGTAGATTAAAACCAGGCAAATTCAAAATTGTTTGCATTCAATGTAAGAAAAGAAAAAAGATGATGATGCTCAGCCTTTTTTTTTCTGCAGTGATTTTCTGAAATGAAGAAGTGCTGTGTGTGCGTGTGTGTGAGTAAATGTAGCTGTTTCTCTTTTCATTCCACACAATACTCTTTGCTAAAGCATCCAATCCGATTAATAAGTCCATTCACCTGCCAATCAGAGTGTGTAATCGCCAGATCAAACCCAGTAGGCCGCCGCCCAAACCCTCCAGGGTGAGGGAACACTGCCGGGCCCCGATAATGATCCTCTTGTGCTCCTGTCAGTCAGTGACCCAAACAAATTGTGTCCAAAGGCTTTCAAAGAGCAAGTGTGCATTCTACATGCTGAAAAGGTTGCGTGCGCGTGAAAAGGCTTTGAGCTTATGTTTTATCTAACATGAGGCAGAATCTTCATGGACTCTGGAAGTGAATGGATTGGATACTGCTGTCAGAAAGGAGCAGACCTGTTGAGTTCATGAAATCATAGTTGGTTAGAATAGTTCTATTGGTGGGTCATAGGTGAGAACTGGGTCGATTTGTCCAACTGTGGAGGAGACGATATGCTAAATGACAGCAAAGGTGCTTTGTCAGAAAATAGCCAAAACAACTCGCCAAATAATAACACTAGACATGATGGACAAGGCCGTTAGCGAGTTCAGAACCAAGTTTAATTCTATTGTGATACCATAATTGATTCATTAAATAGTCTCGTCTGAGTATATAAAGTACACATGTTCAATAAGTACGATACTGGATAACCCTGCAGGAGCGGAGAGAAGGGGTTACACCAAAGCTTGACCCGTCTTGTGTATGACAGGTGAGTCGATTCATCAGATGTGATTATTTTTTTTAGAAGAGAACTTGTATGACTAATCAGACAAAAGTCATATTAATATCTAAATTAATTGTCCAGAGGATTCCTGAGTTGTCGGTCTTCCTTTCGGCTTTTTCCCTTTTACTCGGGAGTCGCCACAGCGAATCATCTGATTGGCACGTTTGATTTGGCAGAGGTTTTTACGTCGGATGCCCTTCCTGTCACAACCCTTTTTAGCAAGGGACAGAAACACGCTGACGACTTTGCAGCTCCTCTTTACGAAAGTCAGCAATGGTTCTTTTACATGCCTCTCACCAAAGACAGTGACAGACATGGCCCGCCTTTGATAACCCAGTTAGCTGCACGGAGTTGATTAGTAAAATAATAGCCGAGTTCATATACGATATCCAAATTTATTGGGCAGAGGATCTGAGTTGATTCATCAGCTCGCAGCTGATTTAATTCATGACTTCTAAATGAATTTTTCAGATGATTCCTGAGTCGATTCATTAGCTCATAGCTGATTTAATTCGGAGATTTAAATGAGTTGGTCAAATTATTCCTGAATCGATTTGTCAGAAAATAGCAAAGTTGATTCCTTCTCATAATAGGTGAAGGTTACACCCTGGACAGCTCGCCAGGCCATCGCCGGGCGGAAACACGCTGACGGCTTTGCAGCCTACTCTTGTCGAAAGTCAGCAATGGTTCTTTTACATACCTCACACCATAGACAATGAGAGACCTGGCCGGCCTTTGATAACCCAGTTAACTGCACTGGGGGGGGGGACAGTGACAACCCTGTGGAGAGTGGGACTCAAACCCCCAACCTTTGGATCAGCGATCCAGCGCCCTATACCACTAGACCACCACTGCCCTTTCAAATGATGTATCAGACCTTTTTTGAATCGTGTATGTATATATGTGTGTGTGTGTGTGTGTGTGTGTGTGTGTGTGTATATATATATATATATATATATATATATATACACACACACACACACACAGTGATGGTAATGTGGCTGTTCTGCTGTAACTGACAGAGACAGATTAGGATTAGATGGTTCCCTCAGATACCACGACTCCTTTTAGCCTCCAGAAGCATCAGTGGCACTCGCTCTCGCCTGCAGGTGAAAAAGGAATTTTGTGTTTATCTTACAAAGGCAGCTTGACAAGTCGATGTTCTCTCCTCATCAAACTGTTCTCTGAAACAATCAAAAGAAATGGGAATTTGTTGCCTCTGGCTTCTTGTGTGATGTGTTGAAGGTCAGGAGGGCATCTGTTGACCTTGTGCCAGAGATTTGGATCCCTGTAGACTGCTTGTGTTTGAGTAGATGTGCAGAAGCTATGTTCTCTCTCTCTCTCTCTCTCTCTCTCAATGAATATTTGACACTGCCTGGAGCACACACGCTGTGGAGAAAGTGGGAGCGGTACGGCGTCCATCAGCAGCCTCCCAGGCTTTTGCCTCACTCTCTTCACTCTGTAATGTAAGCACTATGTGGGATGAACATCTCAGCCTGTCTGACCTACTTCTGCCCTGAACACCACTTTCTTTTAGTCAGCACTGAAAGTTCACTAACTTCCATTTTTTCGCTCTTCATCAGCTAAATAAACCAGCACTAAAATGGACAGTGAAAAGTTCTATAAATAAACTCTGTGAAAAGCCTTCTTAAATTGTGATCCACTGTAAAAATGAATTTGGTGAAAAGCTGAGCTGAAGTGTTATGCAAATTGAAAACAAAATAGTGAAAACCTTTCTTCAACTCCCTCAGAACGTGGGGCATCACAGTTCGTAAACTCTTGAGGCGATGCTGTGATGTAGGTTGGACATGTTGTCGATCCAAAAAACAAAGAAAAGAACACATGAAGAAAACCAACCGTATTTGGTGGACACAAGCCCTCATTCTTTGACCATTTCTGTTTTTCTCGAATTGCAGTACATGAGCTGATAACATAGAAGAGCAAATCAATACACACGAGTTCAACGGTACCTTGACTTATGAGTGTCTTTTATAATGAATTTTCCATGATACGAGCTTCAATCGCAGCAAAAATCCACCTCATCCAACCAGCAAAATTTTGATTTGCTATTGATGATTTTCAAGCTCTGCTGGGGAAATGGCTTTTCCAGGCCAATTAGCCTCGTATTCTGATGCGTGTATTTTTCCGCGCTCCGAGAACGCCTTGTGCAGTGCTTCTCAATTATTTTGTGATGCCCCCTATAGTAGAAAAAAGAAAAAAAACACACACACACCCAGTGCTTCGCGCGCAACTATAAATAGTGTTTACTGCACTTCATATCGTTCGCTCAGTGCTTTTTTCCCCCACACCATAGGGAACACAGTCAGAGCGCCACTGCCACGTTCTGTAGAGGATGCACAATTGCACTTAATTCTATTACAGTATGGCATAAAAGCATCTTCCCCAGGGTCATGCGTGACCACCTGGCATCACATCGCACACCCCACTATTTGAGAAACACTGGCCTTGTGGGAGCTCACCAGGAGCCTTTCCTTGTTGGCAATCATAGCATGCACATACACAAAATTGTCTTGCTCCTCCTCTGTTCCGCACCACCTCATGCCTGCCCACGTGATGTCTGCCGCAGTCGATGATTGGAAGGGTTAGTTAACTTATTGTTTATTGTTTTATTATTTATTATTAATTATTATTAATGTTAATGTACGTGTATTATTGTGGGGCCGGTGGTGTAGTGGTTAGGGTGCTGCTCTCATGATCGGGAGGTTGTGAGTTCAAATCCCACTCAACCCTCACTGTGATAAGACCCCTGTGCAAGGTCTCAACCACAAGTGTGCCTCTATTCACCCAGCAGTATAAATGGGTACCAGTAAAAATATACTTGGAAGGTAACCTGCGATGGACTAGCGTCCCACCCAGGGGGAGTTGAACTCCTGGTCGCTTCACGCTATGGAAACCGGGGAGAAACACCGGCCTAATGAGCCACGAGGCTCAGGTGTAAAAACCCAACAGACTTTACCTACCTTTACCTACCTATGTGTGTTATTATTATTATTATTATATTATTGTGTTTTATATGTTTATCTTTTATATGTGAGGCGCTCCACCGAATGTAGGCGTTGTCGCACGGACTGCGTTTGAGAAAATGGCCAAAAAAATAAAAGTGGTAATTTTTTGATCGAAATTCGGATTTTTGCATTAACCATTTAAACAAGTATTCAACTATCACTTGCTGAAGTGAAATCGACTAAAACTCACTAAAATGTATTTTTTTCCATTTCTCTGACGAGTACCTTCATAAAAGTAGATAAAAACGGTAGCAAACTTACCGGTTTTCTTTGCAATTATTCACAGAGTTCGGTACAAGACGCACTATAATCCATACACCAGAAGAACGGTCGTGAAGTTCTCTCTCCATTTTGGATACTGTTTTAATATTAAAATGCCGTTTCAGTGAATAAAATGAAGGTTATAAAGACGATATGCACGTAAACAATGCAGGCTAGTTGCTAAGGAAAGATCTGAAACAAGCACCCTGATTGGTGAACTCAGTCACATGCTCACATTGCACATGCTCAGTGCCCGTCACACGTTAACTTCCTGTTTACTCTCTGACTCCAGTATACCACATGTGAACCTTATCCTTGACTTTCTTTTCAATAACGGTAACAGTAATTTATAAGATTGTGAATACACATAATTTCTGGAAAAGGAGAGTGAAATGTCATCTGTGATGTCTAGCAACATTTTTTCGATGTTAAATTCCATGCTGGAATTCGGCTTTGAAGATTATTTCTCTCTCTCTCTCTGTCTCTTTGTCACACACACACACACACACACACACACACACACAGACACAGTGTGCAAATGATTAAATGAGCAGCATCCAGATGAACTAGTGCAATTTGTCTGTCTGTCTTCCTTTCGGCTTTTTCCCTTTCACTTGGAAGTCGCCACAGCGAATCATCTGATTCGCACGTTTGATTTGGCAGAGGTTTTTACGTCGGATGCCCTTCCTGTCACAACCCTTTTTTTTTAGCAATGGACAGAAACACGCTGACGACTTTGCAGCCTACTCTTTTACGAAAGTCAGCAATGGTTCTTTTACATGCTTCTCACCATAGACAGTGAGAGACATGGCCCGCCTTTGATAACCCAGTTAGCTGCACTGGGCGGGGGGGACAGTGACAACCTTGTGGAGAGTGGGACTTGAACCCCCAACCTTTGGATCAGTGATCCAGCGCCCTATACCACTAGACCACCACTAGTGCTAGAACTAGTGCAATTTGAATGGAATTAAATACAATATATGAAGGGAGTGGGGCAAATGAGTGCAAATGCACAAATGAGCACCCACTGCTTACAGTCTGTGTGTGTGTGTGTGTGTGAGATACCTCAGGTCTGCTGGAATATTCAGTCAAAGACATGATTCCATTGCAATTCAGTCAAAGAAAATCCCATATGCTCAGTATTATGTACTTTAGAAACTTAATATGAGTATCGTATGAGTATTGGTATTTTTCTCTGCATGCAAAATTCGATTATGGAATTTTTTGATCATTTGATTTGTGTGTAATCTTGTCTGGACTGGACATGCTAGATTGTGGGTTGTTTAGTTTTGTCTGAAAATTGGTCAAGACCTGAAAAATACTTAAATGTTTCATACCTTTTACATATAAACAAACTGATGATGATGATGATACCAGCTGTGTTGAAGAAGATTTTGACTTTGATGTTGCTGAAGAAGAGGCATCTGTTAATAAAAGTGTGATGTTGTTTGTGAAGATGGGATTTTATCTGCTGAGCAGGATTTAGATGAAGATGATGATGCTGAGGGCAGAGTTGATGAAGCTTACTTGTATAAAGAGATCAGAGAGTTTTGTTATATGGTTATGTTTTTTATATATATATATATATATATATATATATATATATATATATATATATATATATATATATATATATAGATAATATATGTAGTTTTCTTAATTTCAGTGTAATTGTTTGAACCTGACACAGCTTTCTGTTTTTTCAATCAGTATCATTTGAAGGCATTTGAACCTTTATATAATGGTCAAAAAGATACATACTGATCTTATTGGAATAAACAGAAATGGGAAAAAAAAGTCGTTTTTTTTTTTTTGTTGTTAATTTTTGGGGCTTACCACGGTGACTGATGGGTTAAAAAGGGCGTGTCAGATTAAAATGAGGATGATTTCTCTTATCATCTCTTTATAGAACTCTTCCTATACATGTTTTCTAAAAGTTTATATGGCTGAGGTGCGTAAAAATGTTTGGTTGCTAAGGACTAATGATGTTGGAAGAAGTGCAATCTTTGTGCTCATTTTTCTCTAAAACGTCTTTTGAAATTTTTAGTTGAATGCTGACACAAGAAATGGCATAGCTCGCTCCGTTTTCAAGGTATTGACAAACATTTTGCTGCATTTTGCAGCTTTGGGCCTCCTCGTGTAAAAATCTCATTTTTCATTTTTGGACCCAAGAGGCGACTTTCGGTGGAGTGGCTCACATATATCCGGTCAAATATACGTGCTTGTGTCAGGTTATGAGTTTGGGAGGGGGTCGTAACGGATTAATTTATATCGGTAGTAAGATCCTGAGGTTGGAACAACCAGGCAAAAGGCCTAGAGCAAGACCAAAGAGATTTATGGATGTGTTGAATGAGGACATGGAGGATAGGGTGAGATGGAAGCAGATGATTCGCTGTGGTGACCCCTGAAGGGAACAGCTGAAAGGAAAAGAAAGAAGAATTTGTTTTATCTAACAAACATTTTGACTTTGACTCGGAACAAGTTTTCGTTAGTTTCGTAAGTCAAGGTAGCACTGTATTCATATCCAATTGGTGGGGAGATGATATTATGTGTTTAGATCACCATGTATAAAGATCTGCTGTTATTGTAGGTTTTTTGTGGTCACATTCAGCTGCTGAAGCTCTTCAAAGAGCTCATCCAAAGGATCTCTTTGTTGAAAAAAAAAATCAATCAGGACAGAGGTAAAAATTATTGTTTAAAATGTACCAAAGAACATCTGAGGCTACCATCAACAAAAGAGAAAACATAGGCACCACAGCGACTTCAGAAAGAATAGAAAGTCCCTCTACAATTGACAAGAAAACATACCAAGGAGGTTGTTTAGAGAGGTCCAGCAACATCAAAGGATCTGCAGGAATATCTTGCTGCAGGTAACAACAATCTCTCGTATCCTTCAGATGTCTGGGCTGTGGGGTAATTGAGCTACAAGGAAACCCTTCCTTGGGGGAGTTAAATGATCTGAGCCTGCATAAATCACCCCAAAGCTAGATGTGTTTGGGTCTGATGAGAACAATGAAGAACGTTTTGAGATACAGCTGTATATATATTTGGCACAAAAACCAAACCTCAAGAACAGCAGAGCTACGGTGAAGCATGGTGGAGGCAGCATCCTGGCACTTTTCATCAGCTTGGGTATGAGGGAGTCATTGAACACTCCAGATGTTTAGTTATAAAATCTGCAGTCCCCAGTTAGATTTCAGAAGATTCAGAAAAATCTCACCTTCTGTTTGTCAGTGTTGGGATGATGAGGCTGGATTGGACACATCTTAAAGAAATCATCATCCAGCATTACCCGCCAGACCGGCACCCACAGGGTAAATGGATGCAAGAATGGTCCAAAAACAGCTGGAGATGGCACACAGGTGTCAGACAGGGTATCAGTTGGATTGAAGTCGAAAAGACAACCCAGAGTCGAGTTAGATGAAAGATTGGCGTGGATGATGTCTGCTCTACCGGGGCAAACTGTTCACTAAAAGAATGTGTCACTTGAGGCTGATGAGCTCGATGTCTGGCCAGTGATCTGTTACATCAGTGATGCATATGAAGTAATCGCTAATATGATGAGGTGTCCACCCTTACCGTGACACTGAGCAACTCAACACCACAAATGTGTGATGAAGTGTGATACAAAAGTGAATGATGTGCTATTCAGTATTCTGTTCACTATTGTGTACTATTATGTATTATTATATATATTGTATACTATTCAGTGTACAAATGTGTGATGAAGTGCGATGCAAAAGCGAATGATGTGCTATTCAGTATACTGTAGTGCTTTCTCTTCCATGGAAATCTCTGACTTTCTCCAGACACACCAACATCTCGCACAAGACTTGGTCGTGACATTCGATGAGAATTAGCCAATGACGGTGGCGGAGATGAAAAATAAATTCGTTCTTACAGATGCAAAAATGTTGGAGCTGTTACCTCCCAAACTGCATTGTGAAGTTAGTGGTTCCAGTGCACAGCCTTATTTTCTGTCATGATGATGATCATGATGATGATCATGATGATGAGCAAAAGCACAAGGCAGCCAGAAAGGAGTCAACCAAGGACTGACTTTAAAGGAAGCATGTTGAGGAATGACCCAGTCTGAACCCCCCCCCAAAAAAATTGAAATCCTGCTGAAACTCTGTGGAATGATTTGAAGAAGGCTGTACACAGGAGATCTCGAAGTCTGACGGATCTGGAACATTTTTACGAGGAAATGGTGGAATAAAATCAAATCGGGGAGCGTCAGGTTGGTGGAATTTTCCTCCGAACAAAATACCATGCTGTATTACAAGCAAGTGGGCTGTAACTCGGCATTAGTCCAAGTGCTGCTTATTTATGCAGCCAGGTTACAGTCAGGTTGGTTTTTCTGTCCTTTTCCTCGAATACATTTTCCATTAAATCTGATGTGGTTTATGTAGTCATCGCAAGAACCTACAATTTTAACCAGGATCGACTTTTACATCCACTGTACATCAATGCTACATTATATACTGTGTTCATTTTCCCCCAATGTATTTATACATGTATTTTGCAAGGTGTCAGCAGTTTAAAGAAACCCGATGATGTTTTACGATATACAGTAAGCCCCCGCCCATTCACAGTTCACCCTTCGCGGCCCCACATACTGTACTCGCGGATTTTGCTCTCAAAGTTTTTTTTATTAAAATAAAGTTGATGTCATTATAAAAGGCTTGTTTTAATGTTTTTAAATTGGCGCAGTGCTTCTCAATTATTTTCTGTGACACCCCATCTAGGAAGAAAAAAAAAAAAACATTTCACGCCCCACGCACAACTATAAATAGTATTATTTGTCTATAAAATTATGAATACACCTCTGCATAACATTGTATCTTTATAAACATTAAAAATAAAAAAGCATTAAATAATAAAACACTTAATTCTAGTACAGTATGGCAAAAAAACGCATGTTCCCCAGGGTCATACGTGCTTTCCCTGGCATCACACCACACCCCATTATTTGAGAAGCACCGAATTAGCGGCAGCCCCGGCAAATTATACATATGCATTATCACGACATTACTGGCACGTAATTCAAAATTAGCCAATGGCTGAGAGCTTTTGTTTCTCCCTCCTGCTGATTGGTTGCAGATGATGTGTACACCTCTTTTTTTTTTTTTTTTCCCCCCCTCCTTCGTGCACGTGTTATCAACGTGATTGCTTGATTTGTGAATTCATGTTTTTTGTGTTTTTTAATGATTATTTAAGCGCTATGATGTCACTCAAACGCCCTGCATCTTCTCTAACTTCTGGTAAGGAGCCAAAGTGCTTTACTTATTCATAATTATTATCACAGTACAAAATTTAAAAGTTTTTATTAATCATTACTACATTTTACTGCATTATTACTGTATTAATGAGTAAGACTGGCGAGCGAATGGGTTTAACAAGCATATTTTAGCATCTGTAAAATCATACATAGGGTTTTAAAACCTGCATCAATACTTTGCGGATTTTCTGGATCCACGAGTGGGGGCGGAACACAACCCCCATGAATAATGGGGGCTTTCTGTAAACCTGCGATGTGCAGCTATCCAGATGTCCAAAAACAAAATCGGTAGTTTCTAACGAATCAGGATTCAGAATTGGAAAAGTAATTTGTATGTCGTGATCAATCCCTATGAGAACAAGCATAGAAAATAACGGCTCGCGCTGCTAACCGCTTAGAAACATTTAACGACTCTTTGATGCACATTGTAAGAGCATCTGACATCAAAAGGCGGCCAAACGTCTAGAAGCAGAAGGGGAAGAAATCCACGTTGTGGTAATCATTTCGACTTGTTCGCCAGAAAAAATCGTTTATGCAGACTTATTGCGGCAGCTCTGTAATTAGCCTTGCTAATTAGCAAGCATTAGGAAACGATTCTCATTTGAAAAGGTCCACATATGTGGTTAGCCGGAGCATTGAATGGGGCACAAGGGCTGTTCTAACATTGGGAAACTTCCGCCTTCCTCACCACAAGAAGGAAGCTTGTATACAGTAACTGGGATCTTACGAGACACAAGCGATCTCTTTTTGGCTTTAATGGCTGGTGTAATAGGCAAATAGGTCTCTGTGTGTGTGTGCGTGTGTGTGTGTGTGTGTGTGTGTGTGTGTGTGTGAGACATGGCGAGAGATAAAGACAGCACCTGTTTGTTCCTGCAGGGGGTTCATTAGTGCAGATTTATGGAGTGGATCATTATGGGATGGAGATTGGTAGATGTTCATATTGAAAGCATGTCCTCAGGGAAATGTCTAATGGAGAAACAAAAAAAAGGCCAGACCTTTTATTAACCCTTTTAATCCTAGCTAGAAGATTTATGGCTGCTTTGCTTTCATGTTCGGTTTGTATTTCCGCTCAATTTTTAGATGCATGAAATCCATTTGCTTACAGTATATATTTGAGGTGAAAGCTGCCTCCAATGACAAGGGAAAATCCCAAATCTATAATACGCTGTAGTACAGTGGTACCTTGACTTAGGAGTGTCTTTTATAATGAATTTTCCATGACACGAGCTTCGATCCACCAAAAATCTGCCCCATCCAACCAGCAAAATTTTCATTTACGAGCTCTGTTGAGGAAATGGCTTTTCCAGGCTGATTAGCCTCGTATTCCTCCGCGTGTATTTTTCAGCGCTCCGGGAACGCCTTGTGCAGTGCTTCTCAATTATTTTATGTGATGCCCCCTATAGGAAGAAAACAAAACATTTCATGCCCTCCCCCGCATCCCACGCACAACTATAAGTAGTGTTTGCTGCACTTCATATCGTTTGCGCGGTGCTTTTTTCTCCACACCATAGGGAGCCCACTGCCACCTTCTGTTGAGTATACGCAATTACACTTAATTCTAGTACAGTATGGCAAAAAAGCATGATCCCCCAGGGTCATACGTGCCCCTCGGCATCACACCGTTGTCCCCTTGGGGGCACTTCCCACTAATTGAGATGCACTGGCCTTGTGGAAGCTCACCATGAGTCCTTCCTCGCTGGCAATCATAGCGTGCACATGCACAAAATTCTCCTCCGCCTCCTCCTTTTCTTTTACTCACCAACTCATGCCTGTCCATGTGACAGCTTTGCCGCAGTCAATGATCGGAAGGGTTAGTTGACTTATTGTTTATTGTTGTTTTATTATGAATTAATTATTATTAATGTTAATGTACATGTGTTCTTGTTATTATGAAATATTTATTATTTTTACATGTTTGTCTTTAATATAGTAGGTGAAATATACATGTTTGTGCAGGTTATATGAGTTTGGGAGGGGCTTGGAATGGATTAATTGGTTTTCTGTTATTTCCGATGGAAATTTTTGTTTTATCTAACGAACATTTTGACTTACGAGCTTGCCCTCGGAACGGATTAATTTCGTAAGTCAAGATATCACTGTATATTAATTTGATACCGCATAAAGGCGGAGCTCTCGATTGCTTTCCCTATTCATTGACATCAGAGGCTGGTGTTATAACAGTAGTACAGCTTCTTTAAGATCTGAACCGACTTCATCCCTTAAAGAAAGAAAGAAATCTCCCTGTGTTATGATTACAGTCTGGAGTGAAAGCAGGTCAGTGTTTTCTTTTCACCGCCTTTCAGTCACTCACTGGTTGCTACTTTCGGGGACACTACACTACCTGAGTTCCAGGTGATTTGGGAATGTCAAAGTTCAAGGTTGGAGCAAGCGGACATAAAGTAGGAAATAAAGCGCTTGTGAATTTAAATCCTGTGCCAATAGTTGTGAGGTTACTATGGAACACTGATCGGAAACCATATATTGACTTTCAAATGAGACCGCTGTCTTTTGACCTTGAAGAATCTTATAAGCCAATCACCAGGCATCTCGCCAGTCCTTCACACTGGACAGTTTCTTTGTAATATTGGCCACCTCCATGTACCATAGAACATATCCTTAGGTGTGTCCATGGCAATTAAACCGGTACACAGACGGGGCCTGTTTCTAAGTGATCCAAGCTGCCCGGCTGAGGGACCTGACCCTCTGAGTACACCTCGTGCTGGCCATTATTTCCTTTTTGATATCTAGAACCTGATTTCTAAACTATTCTGGTACCTGTTGCATTTTTAGGGGGCAATGTAAGTGCTAGTAATCTGCTTAAAGGCCATCATGATGGATCGGAAAGGTTCTGAATGTGTGTGTGTGTGTGTGTGTGTGTGTGTGTGTGTGTGTGTGATAGATTAGATTAATGCACACAAATAACCCTGCCATTAGTATGTACTGTATATTCTATTATTTTGGCCACATTTACATTCTGAAAGTATCTTTGGTCACGCCCTCTGTCTTTGAAGTGCTAGTAGGCTTATTTTAGCCGAAGCAATACATTATTAATACGGCTATAAATGGCATTCACACACTGCGGCTCAATTAAAGCTAAAGATTTTCTGCTGGTCCGTTTTTCTCTCTCTTCTGTTTTTCTCTCTCTCGCTACCCCTTTCCTCTCTCTTCCTCCCTCTCTCCCTTTCTTTCTGTATCCCCTTCTCTCTCGCTCTCTCACTCTCCCTTCTCCTTTCCCCCCCCTTTCTCTTTGTTTCTGTCTCTCGTTCTCTCTTTCTCCTTTGCTCTCCTTTCTGTCTCTCTCTCTCTCACACACACTTGCTCACTCTCTTTTACTCACTCTCTCTCTCTCTCTCGCTCTCTCTCTCTCTCTCACACACACACACACACACACACACACACACGCCTTTGTTCTCTTTCCCTCTCTCTCATTCCCTCTCTCTCTCTCACACACACACAGAGAAACTCGCGCCAGTCTCTGAGGCAGGGAATTTCATTTGCACTCGAGCTGCAAGAGGACTTTTGAGAGATAACCGAGCACGAGATGGCATATGACAGGTGCCATTCTGATATTAATGTCTTTGAGCATTTAAAAAGCCTTTTGGGAGAAAACAGGCTTGGAACAGGAAATCACAATCACATGATTAATGAGTCGATCTTTATCTCCCTCACACACACACACACACACACACGCACGCAATATTCATTTCAGCTTTTTGGGGACTCCGAATACACAGTTATTGCCTGTAGTTATACATTTGTGTTGCTATTGTAACTCTTCCTCATGATGACCGACAGAGCTCTGAACTCGTATATTTGCGACTCTGTAATGTCGGTCCAGCTCCAGATGGAGTGGAATCCTTCAGAACCCTGTAAAAATGAAACGTTTTGTGATATCAGTCTTAAAAATAATAACATGTAAAGAGCCTTATTCAATTTAAAAATTTTCTATTAAATATATCAATACTGAACAGCATGGTGGCGTAGCGGTTAGCACATCTGCCTCACTGTAACAAGGTTCTGGGTTTGACCCGCATGACAAATAAAGGCATTACTCTCTAGGTTATCAAAGGCGGGCCATGTCTCTCACTGTCTATGGTGTGAGGCATGTAAAAGAACCATTGCTGACTTTCGTAAAGAGTAGGCTGCAAAGCCGTCAGCGTGTTTCTGTCCCTTGCTAAAAGGGTTGTGACAGGAAGGGCATCCGACGTAAAAAACCTCTGCCAAATCAAACGTGCGAATCAGATGATTCGCTGTGGTGACTCCCGAGTAAAAGGGAAAAGCCGAAAGGAAGACAGACAGACTCTCTTTTTGTCGTATATGATTCCCGCCTGTCAAATGTCACGTCCAATCACCACTGAACCGGAAGAGGTGTAAACATGCACATGCCCCCTTCCTGATACCTGATATATGATGCTGCCACCCTTCTCTTTACGAACTGCAGCGCATGGCCAGTTGGAGCTGGCCGAACACACTTGTCGAGAAATCCACCCCTTTTATACGATTGTTTGTGCTTGCTGACACCCATAGATTGGCTGATGATCACTCTGAGTGACAGGGAAGTGAGCGTATGCCATCCCTCCCTTCTTTCCCATCAGAGCTCGGCCAGTTAGATCTCATGGACTCCTGCTTGGATTTGAACTTGTGCAACGAGGGCAACCTGTTCTTGGGTTTCCTCCAGCACTCCAGGTTCCCTCACACTCCAAAGACTTGTGTATTAGGCTGGTTGTATAGTATTAGCTGCCCCTGGGTGTCTGAGGATGAGCAGTTGTGTTTGTACTGGCCCTGCACTGATCTCTGGAACTGTTCAAGGGTACTATGCGTTCACCCCAAAGTCAGCTTAAACAGGCTTCGGTCTCCATATCACGGGAGGGAGGAACGGCATACACTCACTTCCCTTGTCACTCACTTCCCTGTCACTGACAGCTAACGCCAACCAATCGTGGGCTTCCCTGAGCTCCTTCGTATGAGGGTGCGGATAGCACTTTCCCTCCGAGTGTCTTAGACCGTCCCAAAATACACATGGCGCCGATGTTCAAAAAGAGGTGGCTAGCATTGCATGTCATGGCGGGGGCGTGTGCATGCTTTCACACCTCCCTGGTTGGCGGTGGACGTGTGATCAAGAAGGTAAAAGCTTGATGGGCGGGAATTGGATACAACTTAATTAAGGAGAAAAATAGGGGAGTCTTGGAACACTAAGCATCACTTTACTGCGTGTAATGTTTATTTTATAGATGTGTGTGTGGCGCTGATTCTGGATGTTGCTTCAGTTATATGGTGAGATGTTTTCAGTGGATTTAAAAAGCAAGCTGGTGCGGTGAATCAGAGACGTGGCGGTCAGGATTTGGATCTTCTGCATATGAGAGAGAGAGAGAGAGAGCAATATTTCAGCCGGTGCTTAATAATTACAGCACGCAGTGTAATCTCCACATGCCTGAGAACAACTCTCCTCCTCCGTAGACACGTACAGAACGTGGGAATACACGGCACATTCATAACACATTCCTTGCGCTTGCTATAGAACCGGTTCTAACGTGACATCACCTATCTGTGCGAGATCTGATTGGTTACACAGAGGGGAAGAGGGAGAAAGGGAGAATGGGTTCTTTCTGTTAGTACTGTGGCTTTGCATGGAGAGTGGGAGGGGGAGCGAGAGAGAGAGAGAGAGAGACAGACCGGTGTTCCAGTCTCATGCACATGTTCACATGGTGCACCAGAGCACAGTGTCCCCTGTCGGGTAAAGTAGCTAGTTCGTACAGAAGAAGTGGAGAGTTGAAGGTCGTTTTTGGAGCTCGCAGCAGGACTGGAGGCTGACGTCAGGTATCCTTGCTGCCCATGGACCCGAGACATCTCGGACAAATGATGTCTGGCACGTCTCTGAATTTGGTGCCTGGGTTGTCGCGGCACCTGCGTGGTAAGTGTTGCGTCTTCTGATGGGTGTATGAATGTTATGTAGGGAGTGTTAATTTTTGCACCGGCTGCTTTTGAGGGTCATTTGAATGACTGTGTTTGTCTGGGATGTGTGGGGACATCTGTAGAACATGCAGAATGTATGCGAATAGGTCACGAGAGGGAATTAGGGTGTGGACACGGTGATGTTCGTTGTGATGAGGTAATTATGGGATGTGTGCTTTTGTCTGTAAATGAATATGAATACGGAATTCAGAACGGACTGCTTTAAACAGGGACGTCTACGGGGTACATAGTGCCAGATTGGACAGTATGAGGTGAAGTTTAGAGGGCAAAGAAGGAGCATGTTGGATAACTCGGTTCCTGCCTGGTCAGGGTCACTGTGGTTGAATTAGTCTATTAAATTGTTTTTATTTTTGGGAAACAATTTAATTTCATTGGAATTTATTGCATTTTGCTTAGGTCTAGAGATGTTAGTGCTGGGCTCATGATCAGGAGGTCGTAGGTTTGAATCCCAATTAGACCCCAAACGTGCAAAGACGTCCGGGCGAGATCTTAATCACAGGTGTGCCTCTGTCCACCCAGCAGTATGAATGGATACCAGTACCAGTGGGAAGGTGACCTGTGATGGACGAGTGTCCCATCCAGTAGGAGTTGAATTAAAGAAACACCTGCCTGAGGAACCACGAGGCTCGAGTGTAAAAAGCCCAGCAGACTTTACTTCATTTAGGTTTCTTTTTTTTTTTTTTTTTTTCCCCAACTATAATGTCTCATTATTTTATTTATTCATTTACTTATTTAATTACTTTTTGGTTGGTCAGCTCCTTTTCCCTTTTTCTTCCATACATCACTGTCTGTTCATCCATGTGTCCAACTATTCATCCATCCATTTGTCTGTCCATCCATGTGTCGAATCATCCATCATGTCTGTCCATCTATACGTCTGTTTATCCATGTATGTAATCACCCACCCATGTGTCCATCCATCCGTCCATGTCTGTCCATCCATGTGCGTAATCACCCATCCATGTGTCCAATCATCCATGTGTCTGTCCATCCATGTGTCCATCACATCAATTCATCCACTTGTTCCTCCATCAATCCATTCATGTGTCTCTCCATACATCCACGTATTAATTATTCTGTCTATTTTTACATTTTTCTTTACATTCATTTTTGTGTTCATCTATCCATTCATCTAAGCCTCTGTACGTCCATCTGTCCCTTCCTTCTGTTTTTTTCAATGGCCTGATTCCACTCAGCAGCCTCCACTTTACATGTTGGCTACCAACTGGAGAAGGTGAAAACAAACACTTAGTTCCTCAGAAAAACACAAAGCCAGTCAACCATGTCTTTTTGAACTTGTCACACTGCAGCATTCTCTACCCTCTTCCACATCTATGACTCACCACAGGTGCCGATTGGCTAGTGCCTTGGTGATGGATGGAGCATGCTCCGCCTCTCTGAAGCTGATTTGCAATCCTATGGGGGTGCATTTAATTCATTAAAAACAGAAACAAACAGAAAGTGATTAAAACTGTGCTAACAATCTGGTAGAAAGTTGATAGGAAAAAGGGTGGGGGGGGGGAAAACGGCATCTGGTGAATGTCTCTGGGTTCCAGAGCTCAAGAAGTCGGTGACTGCCAAGGATGTTTAACCAAGTATTCAAGATATTACTCAGGCCATTTATTTTAGGAATAATATTAAATAACTAACTTTTCCCCCAAATATTTATGGGCCTGAATTTATTATTATTTTACCTTGTAAATACAGGTAACTTGTAGTGATGTAACTGTAAAGAAATAAATGAGTGAGTTGTGTTTCCTGCCCAAAGTCACATTGACTTCAAGGTACACACACACACACACACACACACACACACACAGAAATCATACAGTCGTTCCTCCATTATTATTTTTTTTTCTCTCCCATCAATATTTAATCGCCATGCTCTGACTTGATCAAGCTATTAATTCACAAATTTCAGAATCTTTAACAAATCATGTAGACGTGCATAATACATGAGCCGCCTTCTTTTCCTCTCTCTCTCACACACACACACACACACACACACACACACACACACACATTATATGCATGACACAGTGACCGACTTGCACTGTGTAATCTATCAGACAGTGTGTAATTTCATTAAGGACTTGAACGTGCTGTCGTCTGTCTTGCCTGCAGTCTTTAATATTATTTGCCTGTATCATGAGGCTTTGTTTGATCTAAAATGGGTCCATGTTCGAGGAAATAACGATCATCAGCGCAAATGTACAGTAAAGTCAGTAAATAACGTGAACTGGGTAATACATGAAACTCAGGAATTTACAGTAAATGGGGAACCATAGGTCATGAATAGAGAACCTGTTCAATAAAGACAGGCCTGTGATGAGAATGACGGATTTGTGTGGGTGGAGCGTCGCAGAACAAGCTTTTCAGTCATTCGTGGTTATTTTTTTAGATTTTAAATCACAGTTGTGATTCCATGGTGGGATGTTATGCGAGTAAAGCTGGGTTCGAACCTCCCGTGACAATCATTCTGATTAAATATGCCGATGGATCGCGAAGATCTGATTTACTTTTGTAAGGGCAGTTTGAACTCGCATTGCATTGCAGGAGATGCACTTAAATGAGAAATTATTATTTTTTCCATTTGAATTTAGCAAAATCTTGTATTGTGTGAAAAACGGCCTCACGTGAACATTCATATCTGAGTAATCTATATTTAGTGACAAGTAATGGTTTGGAATGTATCTGTGATTGGGTGTTATGATCTGTGGTGTTCACATTTTATTATATGTACAACAATTAGTATATATTACACAGGAATGGCATGATCTGTATAACATGGGGTTACACTGGCCCACGATGTCCACAATCTCCATGATCTTGAAAAAAGATTGAGTGGGATGATCTTGAGGCAACTTGGTCAAATTGTAGTGATCTTGAGAGACCTTGGTGGAACTGTGATGATCTTGAGGGATCGATGTCGAATCGTGATGATGTTGAGGGAACCTGGTGGATTCGTGGTGATGTTGAGGGAACCTGTTGGAATCTTAGTGATCGTGACAAAATGTTTGATTGACCGTTAAAAACTTTGCCATGCTTATTACAACTAATTACGGTTTGACGTGGCACTTGGAAATCATACTCGACCCTATCAGAGCTTAACGGACTTTGATGCACCATCTTCAGGGATTTTGATGAGTTTGGAAACAAGATTACTTCAAGTCTCATCTCTCATCCTGTCTCCCTTTTATACCCCAATCATGCTCAAGATGAGCTCATCATTTTTAAAGTGCCATGCTTTTTTTGAATCATAGACATCGTGGTCCTATAACTAGTAAACCCAGGATTAGTTTGCTATCTGGGAGATAATGGACATTATCCCAGGGGAATAATGGGTGAATCAAAATGATTGGCACATACTCATGGTGTTAATAGAAATCTAACAAAATGCTGTTCCACTAAACATACCGTTGTGCAATATGGCTGATGTGTTCTGAAAGTGAAAGGCACTTTATTCAGACTTCGAATGAGTTTCAAAAGATCTGTCAGTTAGCACGTGTGAACATTTATGGTAGAGTAAGTGTATGAACATTGCTAAAATTAAAAAAAGCACAACCCATAACATTTTTTTTCATTTGTTTTTTTTCGGCTCTTGAATGTTTGTTCTGATTACAGTTCCATTTTATGTCGAGCAAATTGGTGCCTGTTGTCACGTGCATGACAGCAGCTATAAGGACTTGGTGTCTCCACCCAGTATTGCTTATTCTCTTCATTCTTGATGTCAATAAGCCTTTATTTTTTGTGATGAATTACAGTTTTACATTCATTAAGACATGTTTGAATATCTGAATACATTCAAAAATCTCACTGATTCACTGTATTGGTTAAATATTAAAGTGTATCAAATTACAGGGATCCCTCACTTTCCGCAGTTAATGGGGACTGCGACTCCCCGTGACTGCTGATTTCCGCAAAGTAGGATCACCCCCCACCCCCCGACTGACATACAGGGATCCCTCACTTTCCTCTGTTACTTGGAACTGAGGACCCCACGCGACCATTGAAATACGCGAAGTAGGATCACCCCCGACTTGCGTATATGTTTATTTAATATCAATAAATACATATTCAATACTATAAATGCTTATAATAAGAAGTAAACATTCAAAAATAATGCATAAGATGTAAATAAAATATAAATGCACACACCTGCAGACTTGCGCACCTCACATAAAAATGTAAGAAGTTTTGTTGGGGTTTTTTTTTTTTTTTTTTGCATAATTGGCCTTGTTTTCTGTAACTTTTTCCTTATTATTCGAGGAATATTTTTGAAAAACCCTCAATGCACTGAAGCTGCAGAAACTGGAGCACAAAGTAGCGAGGGATCGCTGCACAGTGGTACCTTGACTTAGGAGTGTCTTTTATAATGAATTTTCCATGATATGAGCTTCGATTCACCAAAAATCTGCCCCATCACACAACAGCAAAATTTTGATTTACGAGCTCTGCTGGGGAAATGGCTTTTTTTGGGCCGATTAGCCTCGTATTGTTCCTCGCTCCGAGAACGCCTTGTGCAATGCTTCTCAATTATTTTCTGTGATGCTCCCTATAGGAAGATAAAGAAAACATTTCACCTTCCCCCCCAGCACACCGCACGCGACTACAAATAGTGTTTACCGCACTTGATACTGTTTGCTCGATGCTTTGTCCCTACACCATCACAGGCAGAGCGCCACTGCCAATTACTGTCGAGGATGCGCAATTACACTTAATTTTAGTACAGTATGGTAAAAAGGTCTGTTCCACAAGGTCATATGCATTCCCCCCTGGCATCACACCATGCGCCCCACTATTTGAGAAGCACTCACCACGAGCCTTTCCTCGCTGACATTTGTAGCGTGCACATGCACAAAATTCTGCTCCTCCACCTTCTCTGTTACGCACCACCTCATGCCTGCCCACGTGACATCTTCACGCCCACATGACATCTTCACGTCCACGTGTCATCTTTTCCACAGTCAATGATCGGAAGAGTTAGTTGACATTGTTTATTCTTGTTTTATTATTAATTATTATTAATGTTAATGTGGTGCCAGTGGCGTAGTGGTTATGGTGCTGCGCTCATGATCAGGAGGTTGTGTTCGAATCCCAGTTAGACCCCCACTGTGCTAAGATTCCTCGGCAAGGTCTTAACCACAAGTGTGCCTCTGTTCACCCAGCAGTATAAATGGGTACCAGTAAAAATATACTGGGAAGGTAACCTGCGATATACTAGCGTCCCATCCGGGAGAAGTTTAACTTCTGGTCGTTTCACTCTCTGGAAACCGGGGATGAGCCGCTAGGCTTAGGGGTAAAAAGCCCAGCAGACTTTACCTTTTATTAATGTTAATATACATGTGTAATTTATAATGAAATATTTATTGTTTTTACATATTTATCTTTAATATATTACATGAAATATACGTGTTTGTACAGGTTATGAGTTTGGGAGGGAGTTGGAACGGATTATTTGGTTTTCTATTATTTCCGATGGGAATTTTTCTTTTATCTCACGAACATTTTGGCTTACGAGCTCGTCCTCAGAACGGATTAATTTCGTAAGTCAAAGTACCAGTGTACTAAAATAACCTAAAATGTACTTAAAATCATGATTGGATATAAAACACAAGGTTTTGTTAAGAGAGAAACAGTGTACGCTTTACTCTGTCATTAATGCACTTTATTCATGATCATTTTCTTAGAATTGTTTTATGTTGCCGAGGAGACACTGATGTCAATCATTGTGACCCGACACACCCACTCAAGCAGAAAAGTGGGTTTTATATAGTTTTAAATTTTAATTAAGTTGTATGTGTGGATACAGAGGGGAGACCGCTGGGTCCGCAGGGGATATGTTCCATGATTTAACCCTGTGATGGATAAACCCACAGACAGCAGCAAAATATAATGTCGTATACAATATAAATCTTTTATTTCAAATGTACTGCACATCCCGATGATGAGGTTTAATGTATAAATTATATCCAACAATTTAAATTAAATAAATTGAACATTAAAAGGTTCAGACTTCAGGTCATGATTTGGTCCCAGGTTATTTACACAATGTACTCTGGTGTGTATATGTGTGTAATTAATGTGCGTTTTGTATTGTGTTTGATTTAGACGAACAGGAAGCTGTACAGAAGCGGACTTTCACAAAATGGATCAATTCCCATCTGGCAAAGGTGAGATGTGTGTGCTGTCATGTGTGGCTGCAGATCTACACACACTAAACTGTTTACACGTTGTTTACAGATGTAGCTGGTATAAACATCCGACCAAGGCTGAGACAACTAGATCTAAGAGATTAAAACAAAAAGCAGTAATACGGCACTTGATTATTTACGTATATATATTTATTTATGTATGTTTTCGATATTTCTTTTCACTTTTTGTTGCTTTTCCCCACCCCATTTTTTCTTTCTAATTTTGTCAAATGAAATTCCCACCCATCAAGTACAGCGGTACCTTGACTTCCGAGTGTCTTTTGTAACGAATTTTACATGATACGAGCTTCGATCCACCAAAAATCTGCCCCATCCAACCGGAAAAATTTTGATTTATGAGCTGTGCTGGGGAAATGGCTTTTCTGGGCCGATCAGCCTCGTATTCTTCCGTATGTATTCTTCCGTGCTCCGAGAACACCTTGTGCAGTACTTCTCGATTATTTTCTGTGACACCCCCTATAGGAAGAAAAAAAAAAAAAACTTTTCCCCTACACCATATGGAACACAGTGAGAGCGCCACTGCCACTTACTGTAGAGGATGCACAATTACACTTAAATCTGGTACAGTATGACAAAAAAGCATGTTCCCCAGGGTCATTACCCCCACCCCGGCATCACACTGCGCCCCTCCATTTGAGAAGCACTGATCTTGTGGGAGATTACCATGAGCCTTTCCTTGCTGGAATTCATAGTGTGCACATGCACAAAATTCTCCTACTCCTTCTGTTACGCACCACCTCCTGCCTGCCCATGTCACATCTTCAGGCCCACATGACATCTTCGCCGCATTCGATGATCGGAAGGTTAATTGGCTTATTGTTTATTCTTTTATTATTTATAAATCTGTCTTCCTTTCGGCTTTTTCCCTTTTACTCGGGAGTCGCCACAGTGAATCATCTGATTCGCACGTTTGATTTGGCAGAGGTTTTTACGTCGGATGCCCTTCCTGTCACAACCCTTTTTAGCAAGGGACAGAAACACGCTGACGACTTTGCAGCCTACTCTTTACGAAAGTCAGCAATGGTTCTTTTACATCAACCTCTCACCATAGACAGTGAGAGACATGGCCCGCCTTTGATAACCCAGTTCGCCGCACTGGGGGCTTTTATTATTTATAAATAATTATTATTAATGTTAATGTACGTGTATTATTATTATGAAATATTTATTGTTTTTACATGTTTATCTTTAATATATTAAGTGAAATATACGTGTTTTTGTCAGGTTATATGAGTTTGGGAGGGGCTTGGAACGGATTCATTGGTTTTCTATTTTTCCGATGGGAATTTTTGATTTATCTCCCCAACATTTTGACTTGCGAGCTCGCCCTCGGAACGGATTAATTTCGTAAGTCAAGGTCCCACTGTATTATCTTTCCTATCACACCACCAACCAGGGAGGGATAAAAGCATGCACACGCACCCTCTGTGATATGTGATGCTAGCCACTTGTCTCTTTTTGAACTAAGCAGCATGCATATTTTGGGGGCGGGTCTAACACCCAGAGGGGAAAGTGCGATCTGTCCCTTCATTCAAATAAGCTGTCAGGCGCACATGATTGGCTGGTGATCATTGTGTGTGACAAGGAAGTGAGTGTATGCTTTCTCTCTTTCTTGTGAGAGCACTGCCAGCTAGCTCCCATGAACTCCTGGATTGATGTAGCATTAAACCGGATTCAGAGTTGTGACCTCTGGGTTAATAGTCACCCAAACTGTACACTGCTGACTCCAAACACTTTACATGACAGTTGCATAAAACACTAAACAGAACCACCAGAAACAGAGAATTGATCTTGTGGCTGATTTCTTTCTCACCCAGGCTGTAGATTCATGCAGCCTATAAGTGACCGATATCGTCATCACATCACACCCACAAGGTTTATCTCGCCGTTTGTGCTGATTCCCCGCCCCCACACTTCCCCAGCATATCCTGAGCAGTAACCTAAAAGGTGTAATGAACATGAGCAGGGTTTATTATTTACTCTGGCTTCTATTAATTTTGAAAGATTTTAAATCCATTTGGAGGGGAATACCACGCCCTCTTTAAGTCTTAGTGTGCCCTGTCATTGGTGGTACCAGGTACCAGCTCCTGTGCGTCTGCAGATTATATCACAGCGCTTGGCTAATGATTGGATTTAGCTGTAAACCTTTAACTCTCAGTCGTCTCTGCACTTTAAATCCATATCACAAGTCCAGTGCGTGACTCGTTATCCTTTGCACAAATTTTCACCGCCCCCACTTCCCAAATACTGTGCTTTTCTGCTTAATCCCGTCTTTACCTGCTCACTGACATTTACTGGAAATTGTATTTGTTTTGCATGTTGTTTTACGTATATCCTTTTAATTTTTTTCATTTTGCTATTTGAGCTAATTCTCTGCCCTTCTGGACTTTCCCAATTTTTTTCTTTTTTTTGTAGCTCCCCCCTCTTTTCAGAAACTCCATTCTACCCGGATAACAATCAGATCATTTAGGACATCATTAGCTTGTTTATAACTTTTGGATTGATGCATCTGTTCATGTGTTCTGTCCATTTTACTTTTGTCCCCCATTGAGTAACATTGGGCTCAAAATTCAAAGCGTTCCTGCTCAGCCACTGTTCATTCCAAAACCAGCAAATTTTTATTGGATACATCAGACTGTACCACCCTTCACAAATCTCTACCCCTATGGTCCATAATATTCTTTTTTAATCTTCTATCCCAATTGTTTTTCTGACATAGGAATCCATTATGTCTGGACTGCATAAAAATATTTTGGTTTTTGCATCAGACAAGTATAAGAAATGCAATGTCCATAGGAGTACAAATAAAAGTTGTGGTCTGGTGATAGCATGCTGCATTACTGACCCCAAGGTTGGGGGTTCAAGCTCCACTGTCACCGGGTTGTCACTGCTGTCCCCACTCCCCCAGGCAGTAACTGGGTTATCAAAGGCCGGCCGTGTCTCTCACTGTTTGTGGTGAGAGGTTCATGTAAAAGAACCATTGCTGACTTTCGCAAAGAGAAGCTGCAGAGTTGTCAGCATTTTCTGCCCTGCGATGGCTTGGTGAATTGTCGAGGGTGTACTCTGCCCTCGCGCAGTCGGCTAAGATGGGAACCAGCTTCCCTGTGACCCTAATTAAGATTAAACGGCACAGAAAGTGAACCAGTGAATATATATTTTGTTCCATATACAGGACACTTGAGGTAAAATTTATCATATATGCATAAAGTCAACCCAAAGTTTGGTTGTTCCTGAGCTGGCAAGTCAGGTCAGCCTTAAAAATATCTTTGTTGGCGGTAACACGGCCGGTTGGGCCGAAATTGTAGATAAAAACCCTGCCTGAGCATTCACAGACGCAAAAAATAAAAATATACCGGACGGATGTATTGAAAAAACATGTGTGTCCCTTATCTTACACCATACTAAAAAGTGACCAAAATGAAATCAGTATCAACCGCGTCTTGTGATTGGTCAACTCTCATTGGCCGGCACTGTCTTAACAACAAAGGCGGAAAGCATGATGGAAGGGGACAATTATATGAGGGGGGAAAAAAATCTGTTCTGTCACTATTAAAGGTCCCAACGTGAAAATAATCAATAAATGAATGCGTTTCAAATTGAGCGACACATTTGCTGACATTTTCAATTAAATACGAGTTAATTATTAACTGCCAGCAACAGACGAAGGTATTTGTTAGTTGTTGAGTGCAATATTAAAAGTTGATATGTTGAAGAAACATTGATACAGTACTCTGTTGATTACAATATGAAAAGAATAAACTTTGATATTCAGTATGTTGATTTCAAATATAAGATTTTTATTTCATTGTACTGTGTTTACAACATCACACACATGATATAGCATAATGTATGAAAAACATTTCCCCGCAAATCCCTGGTGGCCTGCACAGGCAGAAAAACAAATTTTCCTCTCCCAGGTGAATAATTTTTTTTTTGGTCATGTTATTGCCAACAAAGAATTTTTTAAGCCTGGCCTCTGATTAAACCTCAGCATTAATAATTGTATTATTTGATTTTTCAGTGATTTATAACTGATTTATACTGATTTATAAACATATCATACATGGCAATAAACCATGGAACATTCTTAAGAGCAAACATGTGCTCCGGAGTTGTAAGTAATAGCTCTATACTGCAAAGTGGTGTACAGCAAGCACACTGCATAGCAATCTCGAGATGTAAACATTTAAAAACCCGAGCAAGTTGACACTGTTATGTTTCATCAACTAGAATTTTTTATTAATTTCCTCACTTCCTCCTCTAATTTAATCTTATTCAGTTCCCATCCTTCAAATATTGCCTTCCCAATTCATCCACTACCAACCAGGGAGTGACGTGCAGCTTCTTTCTGAACTGCTGTTCATGCGTATTTAGATGCGGTCGAACACACTCGGAGTGAAAGTGCTATCCACCCCCTCGGTTTGAATGATCTCAGCGACATCTTTGATTGGCTGGTGATCGCTGTGAGACAGGGAAGTGTGCATATGCAATCCCTCCATTCCCCCCTCCTGTGAGAACTCGTCCAATCTGTTCCCATGGACTCCCGTTCACGGAAACTTTAAATTACTTTTTTTGTTTTTTAAGAAAGTCCTGACTCCTGGAAAAAGGATTCATATTCGAGTGCGACATACCATGCAGAATTGCATATGATGATCTTATTAGTAGCTGTGTTACATTATAATATATGTAAAGGTGCAAGTACACATTTATTAACTGAAATTTAATATCAGATATAATTTGTTTCATTTATACTAATAACTGCTTATCATTTTGAAATGGATTCAATTTCTTAATTTCTTTATTAATCTGATCTCAGGTGTCGGTATAATTTACCAGTTAGCATTAGACATTTGCACTGTCTTCCAGACTCGTGTGTGTGTGTAAGCAATTAGAGCATTTTACTGTGTTAATCCCCGCCACTTAACCCTTCAGTGTGTGTTAGAGAGGACTGTGTCGAGAGCGACTGCTCCAGCCATCAACACCGCAATTATCCTGCACCCTGAACCCACTCAGCCTTTAAACTCTTCCAGTTTGATTACTGTGGTGACACGGAGCAGAAAATTCATCTGAAATGTCGATCTGTAGGCGATTGTTCCTAGACATCATATTTCATATGTCACTGCCCATCAGTTCAGCTCTGGCGCAAAGCTACAGACCAGAGAAAATTTGAACTCATTAATGTTTAATAACTGCACAGTGGCTTGTTGCCGGTTGCTTCGCTGAATGGTTCAGACAGACCGGTTCTGGCGGTGTCTGTGGTGCTCGCGGAGCTTTAACCCTAATCTGCCCTGCTGGACCTGCATGACTGTGAGGAAAGAGATTAAGGATGTCTGTGAAAGAGGGACACTAGAGGGTCCTATCAGTTTCGTGGTGGAATCAGAATTTGAGTCATTGTAACACATTTGTGTATTCCGTAAATCTAATAAAGCAGTTCCTGAGAATGTATTAAAAGCTTACATACACATATAACATACATACAAACCTCCGACACGCTTACATACACATATAATGTACATACAAACCTCCACCTCGCTTATGCACACATGCAACGTACATACAATGCTTCACTCCATGTATGACTGTCATAGTGCTTGGAAGAGATCATGAAGTTATTTTGTACTAGTTTTGGTTCTGTTTACTTTAGTTAGTCTGGGCCTTAACAGACTAAAACACAGTGATGAAATTGAACCTGCCGTGCATGATTCATTTATTTCATCTCTGGGTGTTTTTTTTTATTTTTTTTAAATTTTTAAGTTCAACTCTGTTCAACTGTATCCATATTTTGGTTGATGGTTTTCTCTTTGAAAGGTAACCACAGTTCAGGGTAATACATTTAATATTTCTTTGTTTAATATTGATTGATTCATTCATTTTCTGAACCACTTAATCCTAAGTAAGGTCACGGGGAGGCAAGCACCCATCTCCGCTGAATCCGGTTGAGGGCCGGATACACCATGAATAGCTTGTCAGTCCATCACAAGGCCAACACTCACACAACCATTCACACACATGGGAAATTTGGAATAGCCAGTTAACTTACTGTGCATGTTTTTGGACTGTGGGAGGATACTGGAGTACTCTGAGGAAACTCAGACAAGCACGGAGACAGCATGCAAACTCCACTCAAAAAAATCTTAACTGTTTGAAAATGTAAGTAAAACCACCTGATCATTCACACACAAAATCAATACATATATTTGAAAGTATGAAATTGATTCGTAAATCGTCAAACCAGCCTGTCTGGCTCCTGAAATTTCTATGATCAATGATGTTATGGTATATTGGTGTTCTGGGGTGGGGTTAAGACTCCTGACCTGAATTTTTCTCCCAGTCCACCCCTGCTGTTCAGACTCGTGGCTGTGGGAGAAATGAAATTGTATCTTACTGTTTAAGTCCAGCCTTACAATCCTCTCATCATGAACATAGATCAGGCTTCAGAGAGTAAATCTCGCTGTTCAGATAGATATACCAACCTGCCCACCTACAAAGACAGAGATTGTCCTGAATAAAATAATTCAATCACATTGTGCAGGATCTATTTCAGCTTCCACATTGCTGGTGTGTCTACTTTATGAGAACTCCTGCTGTATTCCCTCTCCGATAATTCATCTCTTGGTTTCTCCTTCTCAGCCTGTGCCTTTAACCTCATCTTCTCAAAAAGTGATGTTGCCGTGGTGACAGCGTTTTCACCAGCAAGAGTGTGTGCAGTCCAGAAGCACATGGCTAAATATAGGAATGTGTCACATAAAAATGAAGGCAAGCAAAAGCATTGGAAACAGTTATCACTGATAATAACCGTAATCAGTAAGTGTCTTATTTTTACTGCATTTCTCAAAAAAATTAAAAGTAAACCGATATTTAAAGCCGTGAAAGTCGGCATATTTGATACACAGGAAAGAAACATACCATAAGTGAGCATCCTAGCACTTTTATGATTTATTTACTTATAAATAAGCATCAGTTTTGGACAGAAATACTGTTAAACATGGCCAAACAAAGCATGTGAAGCTATAATGTCCAAAGGGCTGAATATGAGGGCAAAACAATAGTGGGCTTGAAGTCGATCCTTGTGGGACACCTTATTGCATTTATACAGTCTCTGAAGCATAAAGGTGTCCGTTTCCATCAGCCATTTTAGTGGTTTAAAGTTAACTCTCACTTACTCAGCTGTTGAACTGCCTTGTCCCATGACAGTCACGAGGAGGGTGGATGCTATTTCAGCAAACACTTGGCAAAGGTGGGGAAATCCCTGAACAACTCACCAGATCATTTCAGGTCCAACATACACACATACTACCATTCACAGTCGCACCTAAGGGAAATTTGGTGCAGCTAATTCGCCTTATATTCATGTCTTAGGACTGTCGGAAGAAACTGGATTAGTCGCGGGAACTCGCACAAGCACACACGGTACATGCAAACTCCATGAGCTCAAGAGTTTCTCACTTTCGGACAGATGTGCTAATCACTAAGCCACTGCTCCTTTGATGTTCATATCCTCAGTTGGAATTCAGGAGATGTACATAATGTTTAACTTTTGTTCTAGTTAGGTCATGTGACTGATTTATCTATATGCAGGCAGCATAGATGCAAAGACCAATATGACTAAGCTGCTGGATATCCAAGTCAGAACAATAATGAGCTCAAACTCGAACATTGGGGGACAACTTGCAGCATGTATATAGTTTCTGGCATAAAGGTGGCCATTTTCTTCTGCAAGTTAAATGTATTTGTAATTGCATACCCCAGTGCAGCTAACTGGGTTATCAAAGGCCGGCCATGTTTTTCACTGTCTGTGGTGAGAGGTTTATATAAAAGAACCATTGCTGACTTTCATTTTTCTGCTCTTGCGATGTCTTGGCACGGTGCCTCGGTTGTGCTGTGCCCTCGCCCCCAGTCGGCTTAGTTGGGCACCAGCCTCCCCGAGATTCTTATAAAGAGTTAAGCATCTCAGAAAATGAATGAATAAATTAATAGAATTGTAAAATATTTAAGAGACAACATTTATTAAGATGTCAGAATAAACCTTTGTTACTCATTCATTGTAGCTTGTGTGTAGCATTGACGTCGACCTTAAGAAGACTGTCAGCCTGAGGGTCACCACTCCACATCAAATAAACATAAAAAGATAGGCATTCACACCTATGAGCAATTTTGAGGAGCTGGTTGACCTAATATGCTTGTCTTTGTACTGTATGAGGAATCTAGAGTTCCCTGAGGAAATCCACGCAAGCAAAGAAGAACATGTAAGCACCAGGCTGGAAGGGGACTGCCGAATCCATAACCTTCTCACTGTGAGACAGTGATGATATCCACTGAACCACCAAGCTGCCTATGAAACATTTAAGGGGCCTAAATCAGAACCTTGTTAAATAATTTGTCCCGAAACATGATTGAAGCTGTTTTACACAAATACAGTAAAATGACATAAATGTTTTTCGGAGAAGGAGGCATCAGTTCTTCTCATAGGTAGTGAACTTGTGGCTATAAACACGATATGGAAGTTATACGTATAATGGCAAATATTAAATAAATTTCTAATCTCAAGACAAAGAAGTTTTCAGGATGGGGTGGAATGAAAGAAGGAGAAAGAAATGAAGGTCATTACAAGAAAGAGTGAGAGATGGGGAGAGAGAAAGGGGTGACTTTCTGCCTTAGTTACCTCTCAGAGGTCGAAACCCCCCCAGCGTCTTACCTCGCATGATGCAAATCATCGTCTCTTGTGTATCTCCAGCCCTGTAATTCATTGCCTCGAGGCACAAGATTAATCGTTGCTATTATTAAGATAAAACAGAATGAGAATTCCTCAAATTGTCCCTTTTCAGTCGTTTCTCTCTGCAGGTGGAACAAAATAGGATTACAGAATGATATTCAGGGTTAATATTAATATTTGGTCAATTACTCAAGTCATATTAGCTTGATCTTTGGTGGGGGTGAGATAGACGGGGAATTTAGCATGAGAATTAGCATGAAGCTTTCATTTGTTATAGTGGGAGGTCTGTTTGTCTTTTTATGCAAAATTTGGCTCTGTTGTTTATATATTTATTTATATATATCAACACAAGCAACATTTTCTATATATATTATATATATATATTTTTTGTACACACACAGTGATACCTTGGCTTATGAGTGTTTATCATGAATTTTCCATGATACGAGCTTTGATCCCACTAAAAATCTGCCCCTTCCAACGAGTAAAATTTTGATTTATGAAATTTCCAGGAGGATTAGCTTCATATTCTTTCACATGTATTCCTCCATGCTCCAAGAACGCCTTGTGCAGTGCTTCTCAATTATTTTTCTGTGACGCGCCTATAGGAAAAAAAAACCCCAAACATTTCACCCCCCCCAGCACCCTGTGCATGACTTTAAGTAGTTTTTACTGCATTTCATATCATTTGCTCAGTGCTTTTTTCCTTGCACCATAGGGAACACAGTGAGGGCGCCATTGCCATCTACTGGAGAGGATGCGCAATTACACTTAACTCTAGTACAGTATGGCACAAAAGCATGTTCCCCAAGGGGGGCGCGCTCCACTATTTGAGAAGCACTGGCCTTGTGGGAGTTCCCCACAACCCTTTTCTTGATGGCATTTGTAGCTTACACATGCATAAAATTCTCCTCCTCTTCCTTCTTCTGCACTGTTACGCACCACCTCATGCCTGCCCGCGTGACATCTTTGCCGCAGTGGATGATCGGCAGGGTTAGTTCACATATTTATTCTTGTTTTATTATTACAGTGATCCCTCACTACTTTCTGCTTCAGTTTCTGAGGATTCAATGCATCGCGGGTTTTTCAAAAATATTCATCAAAAAATAATGAAATTAAAGAAAAATAGGGAAAGTTGAGGAAAATTTTGCAAAACAAGGCCAATTATGCAAAATACCTCAAACAAACAAACAACCCAACAAAACTATTTACATTTTATGTGAGGTGTGAATCTGAGCGTGTGCACGTGCATCTGTATGTGTGTGTGTATTTGTTTTATTGACATCTTGTGCATTATTTTTGAATGTTTAATCTTTATTATAAGCATTTATAAACGTTGAATATGTATTTATTGATATTATATACACATATACATGTATGTATACACAGTCTGGGGGGGGGGTGTTGATCCTACTTCGTGGAAATCAGTTGTTGCAGGGGGTCTCGGTCCCTATTAATAGCAGAAAGTGAGGGATCCCTGTATTTATTATTGATTATTATTAATGTTAATGTAAATGGATTATTATTATTATTATGAAATATTTGTTTTTACATGTTTATCTTTAGGTCAAATATACGTGTTTGTGGCAGGTTATGAGTTTGCAAGGGGGTTGGAACGGATTAATTGGTTTTCTGTTATTTTCTATGGGAATTTTTGTTTTATCTAACGAACATTTTTACTTATGATCTTGCCCTCAGAATGGATTAATTTCGTAAGTCAAGGTACCACTGTATATCTGTTCCGTACTTTTCCTCTTTCCATCATGTGAGCCGAACAAAGACTCCGATGCTATGGAGTCAACGCTTGATTCTTTGAAACATGAACTGCTTCATGAGAAGTGATTTCGCCCCCCACATCCTTTGTAAAAAGACATATTAGATTGAAAATACAAGTACACGAGTACGAGTCCTCCTCTTCCAAATATTAATGTCTAAAAAAAGGTAAAAAGATTGCAACCAAAATTTTGACACAAACTTGTAGAAAGGTCCAGTATACGGTACATATTAGTAGTACTACATGTACAGACCCAACTTGCGTCTAAATCGTCAAACCTGTTGGTCAGAACCAAATGCAGTCAGAAATTTGGACACTACCTGTATATAAAACTAAATAACCTACAGCATGCTACCAACCATATGAGGTAACTCTTTAGAAATAGTTACAAATAAGTGGATAATGGATAATAAATATATATTTAAATATCTATAATGTCCGGACGACGTAATATGTGTCAAGTCTGGGGAATTCATTGCTTGTAAAGTCTGCACGGCTAAATCGTTATAAAATCTGTGAGGTCGGAATAATTGAATATCTTTTAAGTCTGAAGTGATGAATATCATAAAGTGTGGAAAGTTGACAGTCTGTAAAGTTTGTACAATTTAATATTCGTAAAAATCATAATCAGAAATTGTTTACAAGAATGTGCAGGTTAGTGATTTAAAGACCTGATGTTTATTCCAGCTACATGTTTTTATTATAGTGTTGTATGTTGACTCTCCCCTCTACAATGAATATCTGGCACTAATAACTACAACATCGACAGCATATGGTTATTTACTACTATGGTAATTACCTCGACTAGGGTGGTTATGTCTTCACCAGAGGCTGTTTGTTTCTTTGTTTTTTTTTCATTTGATTACACAAAAACTACTGATCTGATTTTTAGCAAACTATGTGAAAAGAATTAAACATACAGTGGACCCTTCTTCATTTGCCTTTCGACTGTTCCTTTTTCTTAGGGGTTGCCACAGCGAATCATCGCATGTTTGATTTGCCATAGGTTTTTACGTCGGATGCCCTTCCTGACATAACCCTTTAGCAAGGGGCAAAAACAAGATGACTGCTATGCAGCTCCTCTTTATGAAAGTCAGCAATGGTTCTTTTACAGGCCTCTCACCATAGCATTGACTTATGAAAGTAATCTGTTTCGAGGGCGAGCTCGTAAGTCAAAATGTTCGTTAGATAAAACAAAAATTCCCATCGGAAATAACAGAAAGCCAATTAATCTGTTCTAACTCCCTCCCAAACTCATATAACCTGCCACAAACATGTATATTTGACCTAATATATTAAAGATAAAAATGTAAAACAATAAATATTTCATAATAATAATACATGTACGTTCATATTAATAATAATAATAAATAGTAATTAAACAAGAATAAACAATAAGTCAACTAACTGTTCCGATCATTGATTACAGCGAAGATGTCACGTGGGCCCAAAAATGTCACATGGACAGGCATGAGGTGGCACGTAACAGAAGGAGGAGGAGGACGAGAATTTTGTGCACATGCACACTACGAATTCCAGCGAGGAAAGGCTCATGTTAAGCTCCCACAAGGCCAGTGCTTCTCAAATAGCGGTGTGATGCAAGGGGTGCACGTATGACCCTGGGGAACATGCTTCTTTGCCATACTGTACTAGAATTAAGTGTAATTGCACATCCTCTACAGTAGGTGGCAGTGCTGCTCGCACTGTGCACACAAAGCAAACGATATGACGTGCAGTAATCACTATTTATAGTCGTACTGGGGGGGGGGTTCTTCCTATAAGGGGCGTCACAGTAAATAATTCAGAAACACTACACGAGGTGTTCTCGGAGTGCAGAGGAATACATGCGGAAGAATGCAACGTGCCTCAGGGAGGGGCTTGTCAACAGTGTGGTTGCATCTCCATGTCCAGGTCGTTGTCAAGAAGATGAATATAAATGACATTGGGTGAGGACTTTCTTGGTGTCACCGCTTCATACAACGCAACCGCCTCTCTATCAGAGTGAGGACCATAATGTCACGAAAATTGCAATAAGATTTCCCAGCCAAAGTAGACCGTTTCCATGAGTTTGCGACTTATTGTCCAGTGCGAATTTTATGTTTTCTCTTCTTTATTATGCATTTTTGGCCAATGCGGCTTTTACTCCAGAGCGACGTATAGTCCGGAAAATACGGTGTGTGTGTGTGTGTGTGTGTGTGTGTGTGTGTGTGTGTGTGTGTGTGTGTGTGTATGTATGTGTGTCCAGAGTCTAAACATGTTTTTAAAACATACATAAACTGTATGAATGTGGGTGGGGTGGGGAGAGAGGGACGAGTAGAAGGGAGACACAAGGATGCAAGGGCTGAATCCTTCATCTGCCTAAGAGCATCGATGTGATTATAAATGAGAGGAAATGTGAGAGGAGGAGATGATGAGTGAAAGTGTGTGTGTGTGTGTATTGGAGTGAGTGTCAGAGAGACAGATAGAAGGGAAATCATGCACGTGATGGAAAACCCTCAATTTCAGTTTTGACAAATCCTCTTAAACAGGGTTAGGGCTTAATTATGGGATGCTCGGAGTTGTAAACTCGTTCCTGACGCCACAGACAGATAGCACAGCTCGACTAGCTCACGGCGGCGACGGCAACAACCTAAAAAGCTTTATTTTATTATTTTTTTTATCCATTTATTTATTTTCCAAGAGCTCCCCAGCTGTACCAGCCTAGTTAAGCACAGTGTTGTGCTCTGAGGCCCATTAGCCCGCTCAGTTCCTGGTGTAATTGTCTGACACAAGCACTGAGCCACGGCACATTTAGGAGGCTTCAAACAGCCTATTAAAGCCCTTTATCTCCATCACATGTGCCGCTTCTGGTAAAGAGGGAACCACAGTATGGATAAAAGGGGACTATGTGGAGAGGGAAAGTGTTCGTCATATCATTGAGACAGTTGAAGAGGAAAGGAGCGAGCATGTGAGACAGAGAAATGAATAAATAAACATGTAAGTCTGTGTGAATACATTTATAAAATAATCAATGCAGGCGGAATGGTGGCACAGTGGTGAGCACATCCATGCCACATCAAGAAGGCGCTGGGTTTGACTCCCGGGCTGTGTGGAGTTTGCATGTTCTCCCTGTGCTTGTGTGGGTTTCCTCAGGGTACTCTGGTTTCCTCCCACAGTCCAAAAACACAAAGGAAACTAATTATGTGTTCTTAATCACTCCTAGGTGTGAATGTGAATGGTTGGATTTGTGTTGGCGCTATGATGGCCTGGGAAGCTGTTCAGGGTGTGTTCTGCCCTCCTCTTGAGTCAGCTGAGATGGGCACCAGCCTCCTCGAAATCCTAAGTAGAATTAAGCGGCTTAGGAAATGAATGAATGAATAAATGGATGAATATCTAATGTTTTTTTGCTTGTATGCTTCCGCCCTGCTGCCTTCCTGATCAGTCATAATGGCATGTTGTTGTTATTGTTATTGTTGTTTCAGCTGTTTAATGTCCATTGTTGGATATAAACCTTCCTCCTTGACCTCCACTGCCTTTTGATTTGTGTGTACAGTGCCTTTTTGAAACTATCTGTTTCCCTTCGCCAGTTTCTTGTGTGTCCCCTGGGCGTTCCAAAGGTGATGTGTGTTGTCCGGCAATTGTCTATTATTCTTTTCACATGACTTGCACATTTCTAATTCCATTTGAGTTTGCTAATTGTTTCCATGATGTGTCATACTTCGTTTTTTTTTTTCCCGTTTGATCCGTTGAGCTGTTTCATGATCCCGCCCCTAACTGTCCAATTTAATTATTTTGTTCCTCTGTTTTATGTTCTACATAGTTCTGAATTTTAAGGTTTGTCGTTTCTTCAGGTTCCAGGTCTCGGGTCCGTAGGTGACCCTGACCGTACACCTAGCGTTTGAGAATGATCTTAGTACAGCGGTACCTTGACTAATGAATTTTATCCATTTCGAGGGCGAGCTCGTTAGCCAAAAAGTTCGTTCGATAAAGCAATTATTCCCATAAGAAATAACAGAAAACCAATTAAACTGTTCTAACCACCTCCCAAACTCATATAACCTAACCTAAACACGTATATTTGACCTAATATATTAAAGATAAACATGTAAAAACAACAAATAATGAATATAGAGGTTGGAAATACCAGGCAGAAGGAATAGAGGAAGACCAAAGAGAATATTTATGGATGTGGTGAAGGAGGACATTAAGATAGTTGGTGTAAGAGAAGAAAATGCAGAGAATAGGGTGAGATGGAGGCAGATGATTTGCTGTGGTGACCCCTGAATGGAACAGCCGAAAGGAAAAGATGATGTAAAAACAATAAATATTTAATAATAATAAATGTACATTAACATTAATAATAATTAGCAATAAATGATGATAAAACAATAAGTCAACTTCCAATCATTGACTGCAGATGTCATGTGGGCAGGCAGCTGTCAAGGTGTCATGTGGGCAGGCATGAGGTGGTGCTTAACGGAGGAGGAGGAGGAGAATTTTGTGCATGTGCACATTACGAATGCCAGTAAGGAAAGGCTGTGGTGAGCTCCCACAAGGCCAGTGCTTCTCAAATATTGGGGGTGCGGTGTGATGCCCCATGGGTAATGATCCTGGGGAACATGCTTTTTTGCCATACTGTACTAGAATTAAGTGTAATTGCGCATCCACTACAGTAGGTGGCAGTGATGCTCTCTCAGCCCGGAAAAGCCATTTCCCCAGCAGAGCTCGTAAATCAAAATTTTGCTTGTTTGCTGGGCAGATTTTTGGTGGGATCAAACCTCGAATCATTCGTTGTAAGGGACACTCGTAAGTCAAGTTACCACTGTATTTGTAGATTGCGCTTGCTCTCCTGAAATCTTGCCATCCGAAGGTGATATGACAAGCACTGACTTAATTCCCCGTAGATAACACGTTTGTTGTTATTGTTTCCATGGTACCGACTCACGGACATGAAAAGTTGTGATCACGATGATGATGATTTTTTTTTTTTTTTTTTTGAGAAGACTTCAATACAATGTCTATGGAACGAGTCTCCAGTGTCAGAGGGACAACAGTATTTGGAATTTTGATCATTAACAAACAAGGCATGTCTTTTTTTTAATTTTTTTTTTTTAATTTTATTTCATTTCATTTTTTATGTTTTATTATCTATAAAAGAAGTTGGTAGGGTGGTGTACTGGTCCGCACATCTGCCTCACAGCGTTATGGTCCTGGGTTTGGGCACAGGGCTCGGCTCGGGTGGTCCTATTTGGAGTTTACATATTCTTCATGCGCTTGTGTGGATTTCCCCTGGGTAGCACGGTTTCCTCCCACAGTTTAAAGACATGCACAGTAAGTGAATTAGCTGTTCCAAATTGCCCCAACTGTGAGCGTGAAAGGTCGTGTTTGTGTGTGTATGTGTTGGCCCTACGATGGTCTGGCGAGCTGTTCACAGTGAACCCTCCCTTCACCCAGTAATGGCTGAGATACGCTCCTGTCTTAGTGGGATTCAGTGGTGAGTGACTATCTGTGAAGGAGAAAAGGAGAAGGAGGACAAGGGAACGATTGCTTGGGTTGTTTTATCTTTTCATGTTGTAGACATTTTACAGGAAGTGAAGAATCTTAAATTGGATGGAACTGATTCCGGCTGCAGTATCAGATTTAAACTCTTTTAGATGTGCTGTTCTGGAGAATCATCATCATCATCATCATCATCATCATCATCATCATAATCATCATCTCTGAAACCTGTGTCCCAATCCTCCTTCTACTCCGATCTTTCGTTCTTCACTGACAGTCTCGACAATCAATTCCCATTAATTAGCGCCGCAGCTCGTATAATTAGCTCTAATCCGCCGCGCTTTATTCTCTCAATAATCGCTTCACTGCTTTTCACTTTTATTTTCCGTCGCAATCAGCCGAAGTGCCGCTTTCTCCATGTAATCCTTCATTAGATGAATTTAACTTCACTTATTTTATGAATTATCGCAGAGCTAATTGGAGTTTGGCGTGTGCTTCTCTTGTAGTCTGTTTCACAACCGCTTAATTACACTCGTCTCCAAAACATCCCCCCCTTCTCTCTCTCTCCTCTATTCCTTCTTTTCTCTCTTCTGTATTCTCTCTTCCTTTTTCTCTTCTCTCTAGTCTCTTCTTTATCTCTTTTCTCTCTTCTTTTTTCTCTTGTCATTTTCTTTTCTTCTCTTCTTTCTCTACTCTTTTCTCTTCTCTCTTTTTGTTTATTCTTTCTCTTTCTGTGTTCTCTGTTTCTCACCTCTCTCTGTGCCCCCTCTTTCACTTCTTTTGAGGCTCACTCCATACATCTTTGATTTCTTCTCTTTGCTCTTTGTTTAGTTATCAGTTTCACATCTGTCTCACACTATTTCTCTGCATTTCTCATTTTTTAATTTCTCCTACTGTCTTTATTGTTACAACCCCTGGCAAAAATTATGGAATCACCAGTCTCGGAGGATTTTCATTCAGTTGTTTAATTTTGCAGAAGAAAAGCAGATCACAGACATGACACAAAACTAAAGTCATTTCAAATGGCAACTTTCTGGCATTAAAAAAACAAAAGAAATCAAGAAAAAAATGTGGTAGTCAGTAACAGTTACTTTTTTTTTTGACCATACGGGGAATAAATTATGGAATCACTCAATTTTGAGGAAAAATGATGGAATCACCCTGCAAATTTCCATTCTCAAAACTAACACCTGCATCGGATTAGATCTGCTCCTTAGTCTGCAGTTAAACAGGAGGGATCACACCTTGGAGAGATGGTGGACAAGTGGACTGACATGAATCACGGCTCCAACACCAGAGATGGCATTTGAAATAAAGGAGAGGATCATCAAACTTGTTAAAGGTAAATCATCACGCAGTGTTGCAAAAGACGTTGGTTGTTCAGTCAGCGGCGTCTAAAATATGGACCAAGTACAAACAACATGGGAAGGTTGGCTTTAGTTTTGTGTCATGTCTGTGATCTGCTTTTTACTTCAAAATTAAACGACTCCATGAACGTCCTCCGAGACTGGTGATTCCATAATTTTTGCTCGGGGTTGCACATTTTTGTCGTTCTTTTTCTCCCTGTCTTTTCTTTCTCTTTCACTCTGTTTCTATGCTTCCTTCTCCGTGTGTGTGTGTGTGTGTGTGTGTCTCTCTCTCTCTCTCTCTCTTTTGATTCTCACTGCATGTCTGTGTCTGTTTTTAAATTTCTTTTCTTCTCTTTTTATCAGCCTCCTCCTATCTGTCTCTTATTCATTCTGTGCGGTACTCGCTTTCCATCTCTCACTTTCTCTCTCTCTCTCTCTCTCTCTCCTTTCTGCCACTCACATGCAGTATATACTAATCTGTCACAGAATTATTTTCACCCCGTTCTGCTTCTTTCCTGTAAATCCATCTCATGTGAGAGGCGATTTGTTTAAATCCCGTGTGCGTGTGTGTGTGTGTGGGGTGAGCGTTTGGTAGATTAGCGAAAGGAAAAGGCTACGTCGGGTCAGACAGTCTGTAATTTCTCTTCCCTGCATCAGCACTTTTCTCCTCAGGGCTTTAGGAAAGCAGATCTATTCTCCGTCTGCATCACAACTGTCCGATGTGACATGAGCGAAAAAAAAAAAACCTCTCTTTCGTCAGAACAAAAGCAGGATTTCTAGTGGGATGTGTGTCATTTTGAAATGTGTTTTTGAGGGCGGGATGTTTAATGTTTTTAATGTGTTCATGTCGTACCCGCAGCAGCTCGTTCCCGTCCCACCGTTCTCAACATTTACTTTACGTTTAAAAGTCCATGCTGATACTGACGTCTCTGATCGGCTGTGCCACCCCCCACCCCCCACCCCCTACCCCCAAATCCCATTTTTCCTGAGCAGCATGACCCGCCCCTGGTGGTGACGGATCTGTATGAGGACATTAAGGATGGCGTGATGCTGTTGACACTCCTGGAGGTTTTATCTGGACACAAACTGGTAAGAAATGAAGGAAACAATGTGACTGGTTAACACTTTGTATAAAATCATACTATAATCAACTCTTCACATTTTCTTTATTATATTCCGCTCACTACTTTCACAATGGATTAGAATTTTCGTTGCCTGTTTATAAATAATGATTAAAAAAAGGTGTGTCATGTGTTACAAATGCATTATTACTAATATAGTAGTGCCTTGACTAACGAGTGTCTTTCATAATGAATTTTCCATTAGTGAGCTTTGATCCCACCAAAAAAAAAACGCCCCAATAAACCAGCAAAATGTAGATTTACAAGCTCTGCTGGGGAACCTGCTTTTCTGGGCCGATTAGCCTTGTATTCTTCCACGTGTATTCCTCTTGTGCAGTGCTTCTCAATTATTCTCTGTGATGCCCCCTATAGGAAGAAACGACCCCCCCCCCAGCGCCCCGGTCATGACTATAAATAGTGTTTATTGCACTTCATATAGTTTGCTCGGTGCTTTTTCCCAACACCATAGGGAACACGGTGAAAGCGCCACTGCCACCTACTTTAGAGGATGCGCAATTACACTTAATTCTAGGACAGTATGTCAAAAAAGCATTTTCCCCAGAGTCATATGCGTCCCCCCCCCTTGGCATCACACCGCCTTATTATTTGAGAAACGCTGGCCTTGTGGGAGCTCACCACGAGCCTTTCCTCGCTGGAATTCGTAGCATGCACATGCAGAAAATTCTCCACCTCCTTTGTTACGCACCACCTCATACCTGCCCACTTAACATCTTTGTCACAGTCAATGATCAGAAGGGTTAATTGACTTATTGTTTACTCTTGTTTTATTATTTATTGTTAACGTACATGTATTATTATTATTATTATTATTATTATTATTAATAAATATTTATTGTTTTTATATATTCATCTTTAATATATTAGGTCAAATATAAGTGTTTGTGTCAGGTTATGAGTTTGGGAGGGGGTTTGCCCCTGCCTGTCAGAGTAATTGTGAAAGGGTCAACGCTTCCTCCCAGAGTTAGCTGAGATGGGCACCAGCCTCCCCGCCACTCAAAATCGGATTAAGATTTTTTTTTTTAATTGAAATGACTGATGAAAAAACATCCCAAACTCTGAATATTTGGGGGCTCTTGAGAACAGTCGGTTCATCAGGAATTCTGCTCAGTACTACAAAGACCAAAAAAAAATTGCCTCCACCATAAGGTTACAATTTGTGGTTTTTAACAAGACTTCATTTTACAAAATGATGGTGACCTTGAGGGGACTCGGCGGAATCCCGATGATGACCTTGAGGGGACTCTGAGGGGACTCGGCGGAATCCCCATGATGACCCTGAGGGGACTCGGCGGAATCCCCATGATGACCCTGAGGGGACTCGGCGGAATCCCCATGATGACCTTGAGGGGACTCGGCCGAATCCCCATGATGACCTTGAGGGGACTCGGCCGAATCCCCATGATGACCTTGAGGGGACTCGGCCGAATCCCCATGATGACCTTGAGGGGACTCGGCCGAATCCCCATGATGACCTTGAGGGGACTCGGCCGAATCCCCATGATGACCTTGAGGGGACTCGGCCGAATCCCCATGATGACCTTGAGGGGACTCGGCCGAATCCCCATGATGACCTTGAGGGGACTCGATGGAATTACGATGATCGCCCTGACAGGAGCAAAATTTTTGATTGTGGAAAATTTAGCCATAATTATCGTGATGTATTATGATTTGATGCCAGTCGTGACAGAATGTGGGAATTGCAGTAGAGCCAAAACGGACCTAACAAAGCATAACAAACCACCTTCTTTTAAATACCACAATCGTTCTTCAAGCGAGTTCACAAATCATGGAGCTCTGTACGTTTTTTTAAATCGGGCAGCTGGCGGGTATCGTGCTCCAGTGTACAGCTAGGGTTAGAAACGCCGTCCTTTGGAGGCTATTAATGACTGGAGGTGCCAATAATTTTGAAATCTGCAGTATCTAGGTGTAATAATGAGTAAAAGCATGTAAGAGGACAAAATGAATATAATGTGTTTATTTTTTGCTCTTTTATAGGAAAATGCCAATGATTATCTGTATTATTGAACATTATAATTATAATTTTAAAGTTGAAATTTAAATATCTGCAGTCCAAAAATAACCAGTGGCCTATTTTCTGTCTAGACAGGCTTTATATAGAACTCCTCTCAGTACACACACACACACACACACACACACACACACACACATTCATGCTAATAGACACATGCGGGGTCAGGTTGCTCCCATAAGGCCTGTGTTGCCTGAGGTCCGTAGTATGTTACACATGATGGCAGACGACGCTTCAGGATTCCATTTGTGCCGATTTCATTTATCCTTGTCTTCAGTGGGGGTTTTTTCAATGTTAATCACACAGTCGCTACTTGCTTCATGCTTTTATTTCCATGCATCTGACTTTACTTTGAACTCTCTCTCACACTGTCTCACACTCTTTCTCTCTTCCCCCCGCTCTCTCTCTCTCTCACTCACTGTCTCTCTCTCTCACTCTTTCTCTCTTCCCCTCTCTCTCTCTCTCTCTCTCTCTTTCTCACTGTCTCTCACTCTCACACTCTTTCTCTCTTCCCCCTCTCTCTTTCTCACTGTCTCTCACTCTCACACTCTCTTCCCCCCCGCTCTCTTTCTCTCTTTCTCACTGTCTCTCACTCTCACACTCTTTCTCTCTTCCCCCTCTCTCTCTCTCTCTCACTGTCTGTCATGCCCCCTCTCTCACATTTACTCTCTCTCCCACTCTCACTGTTTCTCGCTCTCCTGTCTGTCTGTCTCTCTTTTTCTTTTGCTCTCACTCTCTCTCTCTCTGTATGTTCTGAAATATTCTTGGGTTTTGTGTCCTTCCCTCGTACCCATCTCCCTTCACCGTAGCCTTGTGAGCAGGGCCGCAAGCTCAGAAGGATCCACTGGCTGGCCAACGTGGGAACGGCGCTGCACTTCCTCGAGGGCCGGAGGGTAAGCTCAATCTCTTTCCCAGAGTGCTCTGCTCAGGTGAAGCGCTTCAGGTCATAACTGCTCGGCTTGACCTGGGTAACCTTTATAGACGCCTCCACCTCCCACCCCCACCCTCTTCCCCTTTCCTGATTTTTTTTTTTTTTTCTCGCTTTCTTCTGTAATCTCCTGAGAGAAAAACACAGGCGAACATTTCCTGACATGGATCATCCTTGCAGAGCATGTACTGAATGCCTGTGTCTTCGCTGAGACACAAATTTATAATTACAGGATAACGTTTAAAAATAAAGCATCTAAATCAGAAATATTTACATTGCTGGGATTTAGCAGACACACTTTTCCTGACATTCCCACAACTTACATTTGACAACTAAACGACCGACGATTAAGGGCCTTGCTTAAGGGCCCAACAGAGGCAGTTTGGTGGTACAAGGGGCTTAAGCCCTCAGCCTTTTGGATCAGTAACCCAGAGCCTTTACCACTGAGCCACAGGTGCCCCTGTAAAGCTAAATAATGAATAAGTTGATAATGTGGGTAGTGTATGGGGCGCCAATACTTTTGGAACCTGCAGTATTTATTTATTTTTTGTTTTGTTACATCATTTCTATAGTTTTGTGTTTCTCACGAAGGCTGTGAATAAATTGTGACAGAGCATCATGCTGTGTTTTATTCTTCTTATACTCATTCATTCAGTAATACAGACAGTCGCTTTTGTTTCCGGCAGACCGGTCGTAAATCGATCTGGTCGTATGTCGACTTTCCATCCAAATACACTCACACCAAACAAAAACAGATGAATAAATCTTGCGCGTTTACATCAATACATCTATTTTCAATTCCACGTCACTGTGACACGCAACGGAGAGCCAATCCTTTTTGTACTCCACTGTGTGGGCGGGTCCGATAGCTTCAAACTCCAATTTTATTGGATTATAACAACAGCCACAGACTGCGCGTGTTGTTTGAGTAAAGAGATAAATTTCCCTCATTTTGTTCAGCTCATCTCCATGAAGCCAAGCACAGTTGGCAAGCAAACACAAATGGATAGACATGGAAAAACTTCAACCCACAGACCAGCTGATTGCCAAAACTTGGGACGCGCTTCCTGTCACATAAACACTGCAGCGTATAAGTGCAATAAAATTAGAGTTTCAAGGTATCGGACCCGCCCACACAGAAAGGATTGGCTCTCCTCTTCGTGCCACAGTGACGTGGCATTGAAAGTAGATGAATAGATTTGCTCTGAGCAGTTAGAGACTGAAGCTGCATCATCTCCTGCTTGGCCTTTTAAGATGATGGCGCTGCCGGCAGCGCAAACAACCGTCGTACACAACACTCGCACTCCACTGCCATGAATCATGCTCCACCACTTTTGTGGTCGTAAAGTCGATCAGACGAAACTCGCATAGGTCGTAAGTCGACGACTCACTGGAATTATAATTCATCTGTATGTACTGTTTTGGATGAAGTTCCTGGGTTCAGGCCCCTGGTGGGCGGGATTTCTGTGTAGCGTCAGCATGTTCTTCCTGTGCTTGTGTGGGTTTCCTTCAGGTCCTTGTGGTTTCTTCCGACAGTCCAAAGACATGTATATTAGGCTAACTGGTGGTTATAAACTGCCCCTAGGTGTGACTGGGAAGGGTTTCAATGTGTGTGTTTTGGTCCTGTGATGGCCTGGAATGATGTTCAGGGTGTAACCCACCTTCACCTAGTGTTGGCTGAGATGGACTTCAGCCTTCCTGCGACTCACATTAAGAAGTTTAGTGAATAATTAAATACATTTTTTGAGTGCTGTTTTGCTTTGTTTTTCTTTTTGGTGTTATTTCTTTTCTTTTTTCTCTTTACTATTTTTTCGGAGCATGCTGTGTTTATTTTTAAATTTTTTTCCAGTTTATTTCATTCCTTCTTTTCTTCCTTTATTTTTCTGAGCCAGATATTTTTGGGCTTTCTCAATGCAGCTCTCAATTTCGTTTTTTCCTTCTTCTTTTGGGAAATGTTTTTGTTCAACACTTGAGACTTTTATTTTAAAGTGTATATTTTTCTTCTGTTTTCTTTCATCCCCGAGGCGGTTTCATGAGCTGCTGCCTCGTCCTTCTTCCAGCTCAGACCCTTCATCCCCGGACCTGAGCGTGTCTCTGGCACATTGATGAATGTGAGGCGCTCTGAGGTCCAGTTTGAATAAATAGGCATCTATAAATCCAGTGATTGATGTACTGAGTGACGTGTGAAACACAAACAATACAAGCGTCTTTATTTTCCTGCCAGGAATACGACCCCTATTTAGGGCAAATATTTAAATAAGCATTGCATAGTAGATCTGTTCTACATTAAACACCTCACCATTCCCAGCATGCTCTTGGCCTGGCACAGATAAATCAAATCGGAGAGAGCGATGGAGTGGTGACTAAAAGCCATTTGTTTTCATTTGCTATAAATCAACCACTGGGTTCACCTTGTAGACGATGCCTGGGCATTAATCATTCTGATCGGGTCACTCATCCCCATTTCTGTTAACTCCACTCGGGTCCAGACCCGCCTCTATTTACACATTTTAATTTTACTAAGAGGAAGAAGCTCTTCACCCAGTTAGAACAAACAAACAAATACACACACTCTCTCTCTGTCTGTATCTATCTATCCATCTATATATATATATATATATATATATATATATATATATATATATATATATAGCTCTCTCTCTCTTTCTCATATATATATATATATATATATATATATATATATATATATATATATATATATATATATATATTACATACATATACATACATATATATACATACATACATACACACGTGCACACACACAGAGGGAAGTGCGGTGAGGTGCTGGATTAATGATCTCATGGTCGGGGGTTCAAACACTACTATCACTGGGTTGTCACTGCTGTCCCCCTGATGCCACTTACAGGGTTATCAAAGGCCGGTCATGTCTCTCACCGTCTGTGGTGGAGATTCATGTAAAAGAACCATTGCTGACTTTTGTAAGGAGGCGCTGCATAGCCATCAGTGTGTTTCTGCCTTGTGATGGCCTGGCGAGCTGTCCAGGGTGTACTCTGCTCTCGCCTGTAGTTGGCTGAGATGAGTGCCAGCCTTCCCATGACCCTAATTAGGCTTCAGTGCTTTAGAAAATGAATAAATTGTGTGTGTGTGTGTGTGTGTGTGTGTGTGTGTGTGTGGGTGTGTGTGTGTGTGTGTGTGTGTCTCTGTATATATATATATATGTGTGTGTGTGTGTGTATATATATACATATATAATATTCTCATTATTCATTTTCTGTATTATTTTGGCGGAAGTGACTGGACCCCTCTTGTATTTTTTTTTTCATCATCTGGCCTTTATTGGCGATGTGATTGACTTCAGAATGTAATATATCCTCTCCTCTGTTTTTCTTCTGCCATTTTATGTATCCCTCCAGTCTGTGTACAGAGGATCACCGGTTAGTAAAGGCTTACATTTACATACAGTACATAAATCCATAAGTTTTATAATAAATATTTATTAATTAACTTCAATAAAGTTGTGATGAATTAAATAACTTTTTTATTTATTTATTTATTTATTTATTAATTTTCCCCTGGACCAGATTAAACTGGTCAACATCAATACCACGGATGTTGTAGACGGCAGGCCCTCAATTGTCCTGGGCTTGATTTGGACCATCATATTATATTTCCAGGCAAGATTGCATGAAATTTGGATATTTTTAAATCTGATGGCATTTCCAACGTCTGACCGCGTGACATTTATTATTTTTAATTTTTTTCTGTCACCAGATTGAGGAACTTACCAGCACGTTACCGCCTCAGAATGTACAGACCAGCAGCACGTCCTCGGTGGACAGCTCCAACAGCACAGACGCGTCAAGCCCACCTGTCAAACGCAAACCCCGCCTCTCCTTCCAAGGCGGAGCTAAGAAGGCACTGCTGAAATGGGTTCAGAAAACTGCTACCAAGTATGAACTCCATATAAATATACACTCGGACAACCATATCGAATTTATTGAATTCTATGCTTTAAGTGCTGAACTTGGCATGTGGTCACATGATCATGACCTGAATGGGGGGGGGCAAAATGCACGCTCACAGCAATGGATTTGACTTATGTAAAGAAAGAAAGGAAAAAAAGCTCTCGCTATGTTCTTGGTATCAGATGGGTGTTATTGCATCATATCAGCCAATCACATTCCATGACCTGGTATAGTTCTGAAAAGGGGCTGGACATTTATTTTTGGGTAGTTTTATTGGTAAGTGTTAGAAGTGGTGGTGGTGGGGGTTCTGTTCTGTTGTTTGTTTAAATTTAATGTACAATGGCATCGACATGCATTTCAGTGGCACATCTGCTCAGCTTTCTGTACTGTTTCTGTGTCTGTACTCCACCCAAAGGCATGGAACCCCCCTAAATGACCCCCCCCCCCTCATATATTGGCCTCCGTCCGTCTAAGAAGACGATGGGTTGCGCCGTGATGAGGTGGAACTGGAGCAGCATCTGCGATGGCTACGTGTCTTTCCTCCTCAGCTCTTTTGATGCCCTCGCTGACAGTTCTTCTCAATGTTGGGCAATCCTGTGATGTAGACTCCCACGACCCAGTGTCTATACCTATTAACTTGAGGTCTCTTTTACAGACATCAGAGTACCTCAGCTGTGGGCAGCCAACTGGGCGAGTACCTACCACTAGTTGTCCATACAGCAGATCTTTTGGGAGACGACCTTTTTCCATACACCTAACATGTCCTAGCCAGCGCAGGCGCCTCTGGTTCAGCATGGCAAAGATTGAGAGGGACTTTGGCTTTGCTGAGCATGTTGCGGTTGGTGATCTTGTCTTTCCATGTGATGCCTAGTATCTGACGTAGGCATCTCATGTGGTACGCGTTCAGCTTTGCCTCTTGTCTTGCGTAGATTGACCATGTTTCGCTGCCATAGAGGAGAGTGCCGAGAGAACACATGCCTGGCACACTTTCAGCTTTGTGGTAATGGTCAGGTTTTTGTTCTCCCAGACTCTCGTAGTGAGTTTGGACATCACTTCTGTGGCTTTCCCGATACGATCATTGATCTCTGCGTCCAGAAATAGGTTGTCTGCGATAGTAGAGCCCAAGTATCAGAAGCTGTTAACGTTAGCCAACTGTGAGCCATTGATAGAGATTGACGGTAGAATTGGAGGGTCCTGAGCCACGATCTGTCTTTTTTATGCTGATTGTGAGAGCAAGTGTGAGAGAAGCGTTCCATACGGCGTTGTAGGCCATCTTGAGTATGACTTGCGAGGGCAGCGTTATCAGCAAACAGCATTTCTCTGATAAGGACATGTATGACTTCGGATTTAGCCCTGAGTCGGGCTAGGTTGAAAAGCTTTTCATCGTGTCTGGTGTGGACGTAGACACCATCAGAGGAACAGTCAAAGGCATGGTACAGAAGGAGAGAGAAGATGCCAAAGAGTGTGGGGGCGAGCACGCATCCTTGTTTGACCCGACCGAGAATACTGAAGGGTTCAGATGTAACGCTGTCAAAACTGACTGTTCCTTTCATATCTGTATGAAAGGACTTGATAGCTTAGGTGGGCAGCCTATTTGTTGAAGAAGAGTGAAAAGACTACTGCTGCTGACAAGATCGAAAGCCTTGGTGAGGTCAACAAAAGCCAGATACCGTATTCGAATTAATAAGCGCCCTGCTCCAATAAGCCCCCGCCCCAATGTTTTTGATCTTGCGTCTAATCACCGCCCATATGTACTGGGAGCAAAATCATAGATCAAACTTCCCAATTTTATTTGATCAGTCTCTGTAATGGTAAAATGAGGCGTTCACTGGCTGTAAAAGTGAGTTTACACAGTATTTCAAGACCCCCTGCTACTGGGGAATGTCTATAATGTTCATCAGTAACAACACATTTGATTGTTCTGCCGTGCTTTAAAAAACAGGAAAATATTTTGCTGTGTTCTCTTGGTAAATGTCCAACAACCGATGAACCATTAGAAACTGCTACAGCAAAACTATGGGATGCTCTGAATGAATGGAGCAATGAGCCAGATATGGACTTATCAGAAAGTGGTGATGAGGATTTTTCACCCGATTCTCCTGCTCACGAACCTCATAAATTTAAAGATGTTCCTGGCCATGTGCCTTTTTATGCTCGTATTTATTGGTTCAACATGCCATGTGCTAAAGTTGACATTCTGATTGGCTCATTTTACTTGGAAAAATGTTTGAAGGAAATGAGGGGGGCTGTTTTCTTTGTGGCTGGGCCTGTAGCTTGTTTAATACCTTCATACATGGCTTTAATGTTGCCAGTCGAAGATGCTTGTTCCACTTTGTGGCAAAGCTCCAGCCAGTAGTTGTTTTTTTTATATATATATATATATATATATATACACACACACACACACACACACACGTGTGGTTATGGTTGCAGGTTTGCACATAATGAGTCAACAATTGTCCAAGGTTGAGGTCTGTGGTCTCGGAGGGCCATTTTAATTGAATACATGTTGTTTTTTTTTAAATTATTTATGTAATACTGAGATTCTAACTTCATGTTATTCCACCATTTGGCTTGCAGTGGAGTAAATAATCAGGCTCGTTCTTATTTCTATTTTTTGGGGTTCACAGGAGACTGGGACTGGACGTCAGAGATTTCGGCCCTAGCTGGCGTTCCGGTGTCGCGTTTCACGCAGTCATCTTTGCACTGCGTCCTCAGCTAGTGGATATGGAGCGGGTGTGGAACCAACCTAACAGGGCCAACCTGGAAGAGGCATTCTTATTGGCTGAGAGAGAGCTGGGCATCCCGCGACTGCTCGACCCCGAAGGTAAATATATTCCAAATACAATTCTTACATTATTCTTGATTTCATTATTGTGAAGATTATATTTCCATGTAAACATATTCGGGGTGACATAATTTCTATTACTTACTGACCCTCAAACACATGACCCTCTTATTGCTCTCCCCGTACTTGTGTGGGTTTCCTGCAGGTTCCTCGGTTTCCTCCCACAGTCCAAAAACATGCACAGTAGGTTAATTGGCTGTTCTAAATCACTCCTAGGTGTGAGCGTGATTATGAATGGTTGTGTGAGTGTTGACTCTGCGATTGCCTGGTGAGCTGTCCAGAATGTATCCCGCCCTCGCCAAGAGTCGGCTGAGATGGGCGCCAGCCTCCCTGCAACCCTAATCAGGTTTAAGCGGTTCAGAAAATGAATGAATGAATGTGTGTTGCATAATTATTTAAACCCTGCCTCTTTCTAGACACTCCAGATGTAAGATATTGTCTTTACAAGCACTACTGCTTGAATAAAAGTGCTGTTGTGTTGATATTCAAACAGCTTTAAAGATTAGCTAATATAATTTCATACCTTTGAAATGGGTTGAAATTATATTTAGGAGGTCAGACATCCCAGAAAGCAGTGTCGGATCAATAGAGAGGAAGTGGAAGCTATACCGCAACATTCAAGCACTGTTTCGACAAGGATGTTCTTAAAACATGGCGGAGGCTGGGCAGCGAGGTCGCAGTGAGGACACTGTAACAGAGTCCAGTTTCTGAGTGGAGTGAAGGATAATTAAAGATCATCATTGGCACAGCTTTTAAGAGCCTGTGTTAAAAGCATGGGATGGACCTGATATGGTCCAAGACTGAGATTCTACTGTATTTTAAACCCGTACTGTACAGCCTTACCACAGGCAATACCTCACGGAACAGTGAAATGTGGTGGTGCCGGCATCATGGTGTTGGGGTGCATTTCATTCCACAAACCTGTGCTAACTCCAGGGATGCCTACACCTGTCGTCGGATGACCTTTTCTTTCATGTCTATCTTTATACAGTTGTGCTGCCATCACAGAGTCAAGGGACGTCAATCATGACATGAGGGGCTTGGCACTATTATGATCCATCACTTTCTTGGTTGTTGTACAGGTCGCTTGGTCTTGGGTTTTCATGTAAACAATTCCTTTGGAAACCGGTTGGTTCACCACCACCATCATGTGACCAAACTACCGGAGTTGGGCATGTACAACAGCGCAAAAGACAGAATAGACTCTGCAAGTAACTGCTGGATAAATAACGTTCCGAGTTTCGTATTAATTTGAATTTCCGTTAGCCCAATTGGCGAATCAACAAGGTACGTGACTGTCAACCTGGAGATCTTCTGCCACAGCCATCTGCGACCAGGAGTCCATGGAAGTTAATTGGATGAGCTCTCACGTTCACTTTTCGGTCAATTGTGGGCATTTGTGACCTTATTTGTAGGAAGGGGTGTGGTTGGCGAGTGTGTTGGGTTGACCCTCGAATGCGCAATGCACAGCAGTTCAAAAATAGGCAGGTGGCACAGAGGGGGCTTGTGCATGTTTTTACCCCTCCCTGGTTATTGGTGGTCGTGTGATGGGGAAGGCAGTGCTTGATGGGGGGGAACTGAATACAACTAAATTAGAGTGAGAAAAATTGATTTAAAATAATGATTGGCTACTGCTACTGTGATTGACAGTGGGAGAGAAAGTATTCTCCTCCCACACAGAAGTGGACTCCAAAACTCAGGTAGTTGAAATGTTATCGAGATTCAAATTCACAAATTTTTGATTTTTAATTTTAAAATTACGTCTGACTTTATAACAGTCGGCATATATATTAATTTTATTTAAATAATTTGAGGGGTGAATACTTTTTGCAATGCACTGTCAATCGAAATTGACAGAACGTAAATGCGATTATTACATTTGCATTACATTGGTGTAGCGTTTGCGTCACAGACATGCGTTAGATTTTGATTTTATAACATGTGTTTTTAGATGTTGATGTCGATAAACCGGATGAAAAGTCCATCATGACGTACGTGGCTCAATTCCTGAGGCATCATCCAGACTCTTCCGAGATGGAGGGCAACAGACGTGAAGAGGAGGTGGGATCATCCCTCGCACTTTTAACCCTTTGGCTGCTGCAATGTTATTGTTCTTTCGTATGTGATGTAATGCACATATTGACCATTTTTTTTCAGGGCTGGGCGATATGACCCAAAAAGTTATATTGTGATATTTCGATAATGATAATATTGATCAGCGTGTCTGCTGTGGTATGAAAATAATGTTCCGAGACAAAAGGAACATCAAGAAACATGCAGTGTATAGATACCAACAGCATTGGGGGGGGGATCACATGCTCTTAAACTCAACTGTTTATTTGTTGATTTAATCATGGGGTAAAAGCATAATTTATGGAGGAAAGCTCGACATTCATTATATTTATTTCACTAATAATTTGAATGGTAATATCACGATAATGACACTGTATCGATACATCGTCCCGCCCTGCCTGTTAGTGTTAAAACCACCACAAGTCTTTGGGTTTCTGTGTTGCTTTTTATGTCCGTGTGTATATGTCCTGCTTTATCCCAGCACAGGATTTCCACCTCTGGTTACCTGCGATGATTCTCCTGAACCCACAGTCTATAATCCTTTCCAAGCAAAAAGTGCAGCACTGTGATCGATTGCATGCTTTTCAATTACAGTGGCACCTTGACTTATGAAATTAATCCGTTCCGAGGGCGAGCTCGTAAGTCAAAATGTTTGTTAGATAAAACAAAAATTCCCATTGGAAATAATAGAAAACCAATTAATCCGTTCCAACCCCCTCCCAAACTCATATAACCTGCCACTAACACGTATATTTGACATAATATATTAAATATAAACATGAAAAACAATAAATATTTCATAATAATAATAATACTTGTATGTTAACATTTAATAATAATTAATAATAAAACAAGAATAAATAATAAGTCAACTAACCCTTCCGATCATTGACTGCAGCAAAGATGTCAGGTGGGTGCGAAGATATCAAGTGGGTAGGCATGAGGTGGTGCATAACGGAGAAGGAGGAGAAGAATTTTGTGCATGTGCACGCTACGAATGCCATCAAGTAAAAACTCGTGCTGAGCTTCCACAAGGCCAATACTTCTCAAATAATGGGGCGTGCTCCCCAAGGGAGGCACGGTGTGATGCCGGGGGGGCGTGTATGACCTTCGGGAACATGCTTTTTTGCAATACTGTTCTAGAATTAAGTGTAATTGCACATCCAGTACAGTTATTGGGAGTCGTGCTCTTATTGTGGCACTATGGTGTAGGGAGTGCACTGGGGGGCGTGAAATTATTATTTTTTTTTCCTATAGGGGGCATCACAGAAAATAATTGAGAAGCACTGCTGAAGGCGTTCTCGGAGTGTAGAGGAATAGACACAGAAGAATACGAGGCTAATCGGCCCGGAAAAGCCATTCCCCCCACAAAGCTCGTAAATCTGAATTTTGCTGGTTGGATGGGGCGGATTTTTAGTGGGATCAAAGCTCGTATCATGGAAAATTCATTATAAAAGACACTTGTAAGTCAAGGTATCACTGTATTATTATTTTTTCTCTCTGTCTCTTTAATTTCTTTAATAACATGTTGTGTTGTCCTCCTTTGCTTGTCATGCTTGCCTGTGTCCTGTAGCTTGGCTTTGCTCCTCCCGCCTTTGGAGAAATGTCAGAGGTAGGCTCAGTCACGTCCTATCCAGCATCCCGGGGCCGGGCGATTATGTTCGCTGTCGCTCAAATTACTTCCATTTACAAACACTACCTATAATTCCTGATTAGAACGTGAATTATTCTGCATACACACTGCACAGGAAATTCTCGCAGCCCGCAATCCTGTCATGCTTATTATCATGACATTAGCGTTAGAGCACCATGGCTCGTTTGCATAACAATAGGCCCCCTTTGGAGCGCATGCCGCAGTGCTCGACAGTGCTGTTGACAGTCAGACGATAAGCCTCAGACCTCAGTAAACTAGGGTTTATTTTCAAGGGTTGTGCTCATCTTGGCCTACGCTGACCTACAAGAAATTCGCAGAATCTGCTCAATCAGCTCAGAGCGATTTAAGAAAACCGGAGCATTCTGCGTCATTTCAGCTCGAACGAAGCTAATTGGAACGGGGATCGGGTAAGGAGGAATATTATAGGAAGTTGTCCTCGACAGACTTGTGTGAGGTCATGTTTGCTCATGAATCTTCATCCAGACATCAACACCAAAAGCAAAGATATTCATCATTCGATGTGGAAGAATGTCACACGTCGACGCCCGACAACGAAAACGCTTGTTCGTCTTGATCGAATTTGCCGAATGATGCTCGCTGCTGTTGCATCAGTGGCGTCACTGACTAACAGGAATGTCAAGGCATCCCCCACCCTCCGTCAGTTTCAGCTCTCTGTTGGGGGTGAGTGCACACAGTGATGAAAGGAAATATAATCCAGCAGGATGTCCCTCATAGCTGTAAATGGGAACCTGGGTTCGAGCTCCTTGCTGTAATTACACCCAAAGTCCATGCCGTAGGCTGCGTCACATGATTTCGGATGAAGAAATTACTGGGTTGGGGGTGTTTTCGTTTTTTTTTTTTTTTTTTTTTTTCTCTCAATCCCTCAACATGTGTGTCTGATTGTCAGCGTGAACAGAGGAACATTCTGAGGGAGCTGAGGATCTGGGCCGATCAGATGGACAGGGAATGCGCTGAGGCTCGGACAGACACCGGAGATTTCGCTCAGCGCTACCAGGTACGCCATGATGACCACCGTTCCAGACCTAGTCACCAGTTCATACAATACCGATTAATTTCACAGTGGTGCTAAATCTTGAATTCTGATTGGTTAATTTGTTTTCTGTACAGCGGCAGCTCTGACAGCTGTGTGTAGACACTCCAAATCCTGTTTCTTCTTGTTTATCTTCCAATGTGTTATTGTTTCTATAGTAACACCTCATTAAGTAACGTGAAGGTAAAGTCTGCTGGGCTACTGGCTCATCGGTTCAGTTTCCGCAGCATGAAGCGGCTTGGAGATCCACCTCTTCTGGATAGGATGCTGTTACCGTTCCAGTATTTGTACTGGAACCAATTAATATTGCGGAGTGGACGGCACACACTTGCCTTTAAAGACCTTGTTACGGCAGGGGTCGAACCAACAGCCTTTTGATTATAAACCAAGCACATTAAACACTAATCTCTCGAACCCACAACCTCTCGATCACGAACCCAGCCCTCTAACCACTACATCACCATCGAATATAAATTGTTGTACAATCAATTGGAGTGGTACCTTGACTTATGAAATCAACGAAAAGTTCATTAGATAAAACAAAAATTCCCATCGGAAATAATAGGAAACCAATTAATCTGTTCCAACCCCCTCCCGAACTCATATAGCCTTCCTTAAACATGTATATTTGACTTAATATATCAAAGATAAACATGTAAAAACAAGAAATATTTCATAATATATGTACATTTACATTAATAATAATTAATAAATAAATAATAATAAAACAAGACGAAACAATATGTTAACTAACCCTTCTGATCATCAACTGCGACAAAGATGTCACGTGGGCGCGAAATGGTCATGTGGGCAGGCATGAGGTGGTGTGTAACAAGGAAGAGAATTTTGTGCGTGTGCATGCTATGAATGCCAGCGAGGTAAGGCTAGGTAAGGGCGCGCCCCCTAGGGTGTCATGCCGGGGGGTGGTATGACCCTGGGCAACATGCTTTTTTGCCATACTGTACTCGATTTAAATGTAATTGTGCATCCTCTACAGTAGGTGGCAGTGGCGCTCTCACTGTGTTTCCTGTGGTGTTGGGAAACAGCACTGAGGAAACATTATGAAGTGCAGTAAACACTATTTATAGTCGTGGAGGGGGTGTTTTTTGATTTTTTCTTCCAATAGGGGGCATCATCGAAAATAATTGAGAAGCACTGCACAAGGCGTTCTCAGGAACGGCAGAGGAATACACGCGGAAGAATACGAGGCTGATTGGCCCGAAAAGCAGAGCTCGTAAATCAAAATTTTGCTGGTTGGATGGGGCAAATTTTGGTGGATCGAAGCTCGTATCGTGGAAAATTCGTTATAAAAGTCAAGGTACCACTGTATTTAAAAGATGTTTTAAGATTGTGCCAAGTGTTTGCGCTCTGTTTGTTGATTGGAAGCTGTGCAGAAGTAACTGTCACATGCGGGAGTCACTAAATCGGAAAGGAAGGAATGAAAGGTGATGGTTTATATGGTTCTATGGTGTTTCACGTTAACAGGGATTACTAAATAAAATATATGTAATTTTTAATGGGATGAAGATAAAGTTTATTTTACATTTTTCAAAAAGCAGTCTGCAGTGTTGGTGAGGTGGTAGGTTTTCCTTTAAGGCTATTTGTTTATTTATGCATTAATTTAATGTCAGGATAGAAGGAAAAAAACAAGCTGGTGAGGGAACGACTTTATATCTACTGGAACAAGTTCGATTTAAGCATTAAATTAAATTTAACTCATTCTTTCATTCATTCATTCATTTTCTGAACCACTTAATCCCAATTAGGGTCACAGGGAGGCTGGTGCCCATCTCAGACGACCCTGGACGAGGGCAGAGTACACACCGGACGGCTCACCAGGCCATCCTAGGGCAGAAACACGCTGACGGCTGTGCAGTTCCTCTTTACAAAAATTGAATGGGTTGAAGTTTTTTTGTGTTTTGCTTGCCAGCTCTGTTTGACTTGTTGCACATGAGCTGATCAAAACGAGGGAAATTTACCTCTTTACCCAAAAACAACTCATGTATGCTGTTGCATAATCCAATAAAATTAGAGTTTCAAAGTATCGGCCCTGCCCACGCACTGGAGTACAGAAAGTATTGGCTCTCCGCTGCGTGCCACAGTGACAAGCGGCATTGAAAATAGATGTATAGATTGAAATGTGTGACATTGTTTTTGTTTTATTTGATGGCTTTTTTCTGCATTTTTATTTAAAGGACTGCTAAATTATGTATTAGTTATTTTGTTAAGAAAGGCCATCTGATTTATCTGAGAGCCAGATGCAATCATCAAAAGAGCCACGTCTGGTCATAGGTTCCCAACCCCTGTTTTACATGAACCTCCCGCCATAGAAAGTGAGAGACACGGACGGCATTTTTTGACATCGTATTAAAAATCTCATTATAAAAACCTTTGACATAAATTTCTCTGATGAGGTGTTTAGGTATGACGCAGGTATTGAGGTGTTGAGCTTGTTTATTTTCTGCCCACACAGAATTATCACTGTTAATATTTTCATTGTGCTGTTGTAATATCCCGGGGTAGAAATTGATTATAATATGTTCCTGCCTACAACCGTCTGAGCCGATGCTGTTAAAAGGAAGTGATGAGCCAGCAGCCGGTTGGTGGTGTGTGTAATGAGTGTGTGTCAGTGGGCCTTCGGCCCGCGGGCGTGTTCCATATTTAACTCGATGCTCTACGGGGAAGCTGCTTCGGAAAAGAGTAGGAGGAGTATAAATATCCCTTACTGTATAAATATATGTATATAATAATACTGTGTCTGGCTGATTTTTAAGGCATTGGGTTCCTTTTCACCTTCTGCTTTGGTATACTTGCCTTTCATGTTTAATTTAATATTTGGAGACATCCACTCGTCTGTATGTCATTGAGGCGAACCTGTTACGCCAGGTCATCCGGCGTGGGTAAACAAGCAGCGAATCACATTTTAGGTTATGAAACTCTCCTCATACTTCTCCTTTCGGCTTTTCCCTTCAGGGGTCACCACAGCGAATCATCTGCCTCCATCTCACCCTATCCTATTCATCTTCTTTTACACCAACAAGCTTCATGTCCTCCTTCACTACATCCATGAATTGTCTCTGTGGTCTTCCTCTAGGCCTTCTGCCTGGTAGTTCCAACCTCAGCATCCTACTACCAATATACTCACTATCCCTCCTCTGTACATGTCCAAACCATCTCAATCTAGCCTCTCTGACTTTGTCTCCAAAACGTCTTACATGAGCTGTCCCTCTGATGTGCTCATTCCTGATCCTATCCATCCTCGTTACTCCCAAAGAGAACCTCAACATTTTCATCTCTGCTACCTCCAGCTCTGCCTCCTGTCTTTTCCCCAGGGCCACTCTTTCTAAGCCATACAACATAGCTGGCCTCAACACCGTCTTGTACACTTTTCCTTTCATTCTTGCCGATACCCTCCTATCACACATCACACTGGACACTTTTCTCCAACCATTCCAACCTGCCTGCACACGCTTCTTCACCTCTTTTCCACACTCTCCATTGCTCTGGATTGTTGAGCCTAAGTACTTAAAATCCTCCACCTTCTTTATCTCTGCTTCCTGTAACCTCACCGTTCCTCTTGGGTCCTTGTCATTCATACACATGTATTCTGTCTTACTGCGGCTAACCTTCATTCCCCTCCTTTCCAGGGCATACCTCCACCTCTCTCGATTTTCCTGCACTTGTTCTCTGCTCTCACTACAGATCACAATGTCATCTGCAAACATCATAGTCCATGTAGATTCTTGTCTAACCTCGTCTGTCAGCCTGCCCATTACCATAGCAAACAAGAAGAGGCTCAGAGCTGACCCTTGATGAAGTCCGAACTCCTGTCACACCGACAGCACACCTCACCACTGCCTTACATCTCTTATACATGTCCTGCACCACTCTAACATACTTCTCTGCCACTCCAGACTTCCTCATGTAATACCACAGTTCCTCTCTCGGCACCTTGTCATATGCTTTCTCCAGATCCCCAAAGGCACAATGCAGCTCCTTCTGACCTTCTCTGTACTTCTCTATTAACATCAAGGCAAACACCGCATCTGTGGTGCTCTTTCTTGGCATGAAATCAAACTGTTGTTCACAAATGCTGATCTTCTCCTCCATTCCTCTGGCATCCTCTCACTCTCTAAGACCTTGTTTGAATGTTCTTGTCAGGAAATCTACTGCTACCTCTCCTCATACTCTCCACCCCCCCCCCACCCCCCCACCCCCCCACGGCTGCATTGAAACTCTCCTCATACTAAAGGCTGTTGTATTTTACTGGTTCTTTTTGTCGCATTGCCAAGTGGTTCTGCCTAGACGTCATGCAGGATCATGGGTCGGGTTGAAGCGTCCGAAATGAAACATTTTCAGAGTACGGGCTGCACTGGCGGTTCCTGTGCTTGTTGTTTGTGCAGCCGTACTCGTTGCACTCCACCATATTCCTGGCGACACACCGCTCAGTGCCAGCCGTTAATGTGTTTTAGAGGTAGAAGAAAACTACGAATTTGGGTAACTTCCAGTGCTGGAACATCCAATAAAAAAGGAAACATGTTGCTGCACACACCTAGTACTAACAGTAATGTGGCAGCACTTGCACCCACTTGACAAGGAGCAATGACTGACGTCGCCTGGCAGAACTGCTGATGTCCTACGTGATCACTTTAAAGAGCTAGTAATACAAATTCACCACAGGTCCACTTTAATAAATGTTTTTTTCACTTTTATTTCTGCATCTAAATATTTCACTATTCATTAACAGTAATAAAATTATTTTTTTCTCTGAAGATTTTAAAGGCATCTGAGTGTTCTCTGAATGTTCTCTCCTTCAATAGTTCGGTTGGTTCTGTTTTTTGTGTTTATATCATATTAAAGCGGTGTTTAATTTCTGCGATAAATATCGGTCAACAGAAGGACTTGTGAGTTCTGCTTGTACTATCTTCTCCTCTGTTTGTATATCCTCATCGTCTCTCAGGCCTTCAAACATTACCGTGTGCAGTATGAGACGAGGAGGAGACGCGTGGAGTCCTGCGTTCAGTCCATTCAGAAGGACGGTATGCTGACTTCAGACCAAGCTCTCGTTAAACAGGCCTGGGAGAGACTCTCTGCCCGGGTATGTGCACTTCCTGTATATACGCTTACAAAAAATTTTGTTTAACTTTGGTGTGACTTTGGGAGTTTAGGGTTCTACTGAGCTTTCAGAATGCACTCCTAAGCATTTAGTTAGTGTATTTCTACAAAAGTAAATTCTGAAAGCCAAGTGGAACCAGAAACCTCGAGCACTGGAATGGCATTCCATTAAATTTCCAGAATGATATCATAATTTTCACAATCAAATCACATGATGTATGCAATAATTCAGATATTCAATGGCAATGATATAATACTAGGAATTATTCACTCGCTTTCCACCAATCTGAAATGACACAATCGCTTGAATGAATTATAATAACAATCATCATCATCTTCCACTTCATCCTGGGTCGGGTCAATTGGGCAGCAGGCTAAGCAGTGATGTTCAGATGTCGCTCTCCCCAGCCACTTCCTCCAGCTCTTTCGGGGAGGGGGCCACACACACACACAGGTGTTTCCAAAACCAGGAACTATTATTATAATAATTAAATAAATTATGAATAATTTAAAAAATCTCATTACTAATTGGTGAAAAGTGACTGATTAATTTTTGGAAGTGTATCATTGCCGTTGGATAACTGAAAGATTGCATATCTTAAGTGTGAATGCAAATTATTATAATTATGATTATTATTGTTCAATCATTCATTCATTTTCTGAACCGTTCAATCCTAATTAGCGTTGCGGGTAGGCTAGTCCATCTCAGCCGACTCTGGGTGAGGGTGGGGTACACACTGAACAGCTCGCCAGGCCATTGCAGCGCCAACACTACCATTCACACTCACACCTAGTGGAGATTTGTAACAGCCAATTAGCCTCCTGTGCATGTATTCGGACCGTGGGAGGAATCCAGAGTACCCAAAGGAAAACCATGCAAACACGAGGAGAACATGAAAACTCCACACAGAAACGCACAGGCTGGGAATCAAACCCTGGACCTTCTTGCTGTGAACATGCTAACCACTGCGCCATCGTGCCGCCCTATTATTATTATTAATTATTCAAAATATTTTTCTTGTTTTTGATCGGTGGAACGTTGTCAACTACTTCTTTTTTTTTTTTTTTTTTATCTGAGCCAAATTATCCATCAATGTCATTGGTTAACTGATTTTGGATGTTTGTTCGTGCTGCGGGTCAGGATGGGGGAAATGCTGTAGTTTTTGATAAATTGGAAAAAACTGTAAAAACCCTGCATCATGACATTGGTGTCGTCTCATCTTTGGAAAGTCATCAGTGATGGATCGGTCTGAGTTCCCGCAACGACTGTTATTGGTGAACATTTATTTACGTAATTGTTTTTATTGTTATTTAATTTGCTAATTGAATTTGCTTTACCTTCAGCTCACGGAATGGCATGTGCAGCTGGATGGCGGATTGCCAGATCCTCTGGGCTCAGTAGGTGTGTGGCTGCATAAGGCAGAGAAGATCCTGCAGGAGGAGTTGGTTCCTGAACAGAGCCACGATGAGACCGCCAACGCCATCCACCGAACACGGCAGCTGCACCAGGTAGATGAGAAATCACAGCGGGGTTTGGAGGGAAATGAGGAGTGGAAAGCAGGAGTGAAAGTGATGGATTTAAACGATTTGGTTTATCCGCAGGAGATTCTCAGCCTCCTTGGAATGCACCAACAGACCTTCCTGCGCTTCCACAGGGACGGGAGTGTCGGCGGCATCACCGTACCCGCAGAGCAGCTCCAGGACATGGCGGAGAGGTGTGCGAAAGAGAGTGAAAATAAAGAACCAATCAGATTATAAAACATATTTATTCTGATTTTGCTTCCCTGAGCTTTGTGATTTTGTGATATCACTAATGTTGCGAACAAGTTAGAAAAGGACATCGAGCTGCATACTCATCGCTTTGAGAAAAATCTTCATTTTATACAAAACATCAGGGTCTGCTTAAAAACGCCCAAATTCTCCTTTCTGATTGGTCAGCCGTTATGATTAGTTTTCATTCAGATTACAAGACATGACAGGATGTTGTCCTTTTTAAATCTGTTCCGAGTTCCTTTAGTCCCTTTTATCATTCGAGAATCAATATGCCGCATTGTGCGGGCCACAAGGCACACCGGATTATACGGCGCAATAGCAGGGAACGATGATCGAACAGTCTCTGTCCATACATAAAGTGCACCGGGTTATAAGGCGCAGTAAGCTCAACAAAAGTCACATAAATCAAACTTGATTCAACTCTCACAAATAACTCTCACAATAACTCTCAACATCGTTCAGTTCTAACAATCTAAAACAATAAACTGACTTTTTCAGTTAAATTCTCTTCCACGTATCCATCAAATTCTTCATCTTCAGTGTCTGATTTAACAGTTGCGCGAGTATAATATTTTATCTATTATTCCCTCGTGCACGGTATCAGATCAATAGAGACTGAGATTAGAAGTCTTCCTGGGTCGTGACCGTCTCTCAGCCAGGCCCCCTTAAAGAGACAGCGCATTATTAGTATTGTGTTCATTACAGAATGGAGGTCATTACTCTTTTAGAGCTATATCAGTGTAACTTTAAATTCAAGAAGGTTAATGCGAGGTCTCAGGAGGACACCTGTAGCGGTGCTTTATCCCAGTATTTGGACATAAAGCCCGGATCGCTCTAACTTACGATGTGGACACCAATATCTAGCGGTTGGAGTTATTTGGTTAATCCACCGGAATGATGGTAAGCTCTGAATTAGTTTGCTTCACTGGGGTTTTGACGGTGTCAGTGAGATGGAGCCGAGGCCGTATCCACACATAAGGCGCACCAGATTATAAGGTGCACCCGGCAGTTTTTTTTTTTTTTTTTTTTTTTTTTTTTGAAGTAACCCCTTGCTTCCTGTCTGATGTCAAACAGATTAAACTACGTATCGACGTCTTCACACCTTCATCTGTGCAAACTGGAATTCTGGGAGTTGAGATACCACATGCTGCACTTCCTGTTAATGGGGGAATCCAAGCTGAAATCCTGGATAATTAAATACGGACGACGAGAAAGTACTGAGTGTCTGCTCCAGAGCTACATGGTGAGTTTAGGCTCAGACTTGCTAAATTATTGAAAGTGATGTGTGGCTTGTGTCATGTTTCGTACACCCCCCCCTTCCCCGTAGTGCCGTAGTGAGGTGATCTGCCTGATTGGTGTGACAGGAAGTGTCGTCTCTGATTGAAGGGTTGGTAAATAGGTAATTTTGGAGGGATGTAAAATAAAACCAGTGTTGGATTATCGATCCCAATGTCTGGGTTCAAGCTCCACTATCACCAGGTTGTCCCTGCTGTCCCTCCAGGGAAGCAATCTGGGTCGTCAAAGGCCGGCCACGTCTCTCACTGTCTGTGGTGAGAGTTTTGTGGAAGAGGACCATTGCTGACTTTCGTAAAGAGGAGCCGCATAGCCGATAGCATGTCTATGCCCTGCGATGGCCTGACGAGCTGGTGTACTCTGCCCTCACCTCAAGTCGGTTGAGATGGGCGCCAGCCTCCCTGCAACCTTAATTAGGATTAAGCGGTTCAGGAAATGAATGAATAAACTGAATTCTGTTTGTTTTTTCTGTCGCCAGTCATTTGTTGATGGTGAGAACTTCTTCCAAAATTATGATTCCATCTACGAAGCTCTAAAGCAGACGGCTGCGCGTTACATAAGCGCAGACACTTCAGGTAAGAATATCCATCATGAAAAAAAAAATGTGTGTGTGTGTATATATATATATATATATGTGATGCAGAATACCCCCAGAGGTGAAAGAGTGGTCATTGGGGCAGACTTCAATGGACATGTTAGTGCAGGAACCAGAGGGGACTAGGAAGTGATTGGCAGGTTTGGTATCCAGGACAGGAATGCAGAAGGACAGATGTTGGTAGATTTTGCAAAAAGGATGGAAAGGATCTTCAGGTGATTAGAGAGAGGATGGTTTCACCGCCCCTCGAAACAGATCTGTAGTGATAAATGGAGTTTCAATAGAAAGTCTTTGTCCTGTCCTTTTATTTTTGTTATTTGCTCTACCAAAAAGTATTGAGCACTCTCCTACGGAAGGATCTACTCAGAAAATCCTCTCACTCTCTCTCTCTCTCTCTCTCTCTCTCTCTCTCTCTCTCTCTCTCTCTATATATATATATATATATATATATATATATATATATATATATATATATGTATGTATGTATGTATATAAATAAAAGTGTGTGTGTTTTACCATGTAATACTTTACACCGAGGGGTGGTGGCACGGGGATGACGCAGTTAGCACATTTGCCTCACAGCAAGAAGGTCACGGGTTTGATTCCCAGGCTCGGTTAATTCTTTGCGGAGTTTGCGTGTTGTCCTAGCATAAAACCTGGAAAGTAGATTCGTTCTTCGCGAGTGTTTATAAGACGGAGACGTGCATCATGACGGCGTACACAGGATAATGGAGCTCGTACGGGGTATTCGTGTTGTGCGCTCACTGTCTACGTGTCCTGGGGGTGGAGTCCTAGTTGCCATCAGACGTCATTTTAAACTTCAGTGAAATCAATCCTTATGGGGTTCAGTAGTCAATCAGTCTCAGTCTGCAGCATGACTTCCTCACACACGCGCGCGCACACACACACACTCGTGCGCGGGTATGTAGACATCCCGTCTCGTTGTTCGTCTCGGTCTCCTCAGGCGTTGGGTAAATGAGGTTTCCCCCAGCACTATATTCAGCAGGGAGTTTCACTCCATTAGTGGAGATCTTCTAATGGGTTCCTTTCGGGCCCGTAGCCTCACTCACATGTTGCTCTCACCTCGCCTATGGCTACAAAATTCACAGAGGAAGCAGCCCCCCCACCCTTCTGTGCTTGGATTGGTGCAGGCTAAAACATGCCCCTTGGGTCAGTGACATCATCCTAAAAAGCAATGCGGGTTTCTACATCATAAAGTCTGTAATAAGAATTTTATGCATGTATTGTAATTTTTATGACTAGAGTTCATCACGATGGTTTTTTTGTTTGTTTTTTTTGGGGGGGGGGGCACCTAAAGGTAATGATAATGGGGGGCGTCTTTTTAATAATGAACGACGGGTTAGGCTTAGGCTCTCAACCACAGAAAACATACACAAACTCCACAGAAAGACGCCTTTGTCAAGCCTCAGACTTGAACCCTGGACCTTCTTGCTGTGAGGTGATTGTTTTAACCACTTTGCCATTTTCGTGGCCTTTACAGAAATCCAGTTCTCTCAAGTCATATAAAGTTTAATTACATGTAATTCTATTTCATTTCCATACTTTAAACTGGTCCTTCCCTGCTGTTTATTCCATTTGTTAATATTTTATTTATTTATTTGTTTGTCTATGTATTAATTATAATTTCTGTTCATTCATCTCCAGAATTTACACTCCATAATTGAATGATGTCAGAGAAAAAAAACGGCGTGGGTGGCACTGTCTGTGTGGGAGGAGCTTACTCTTTCCTTCCTGTCCATTACAGCAACACTAGCCAATCAAAGGCGTCTGGCATTCGCCTTACATAGATGTGTATGTAGAAGAGGGTGGATATCGCTTTCGTCCTGTGTGTTGTAGCAGGGTGAAACGGTTGTGTCAAAGTGTGTGTTTGGGGGTGGGGGCTTGGTTCTGTTGTTTTGTTCATCATGTGGACAGTATGACCTTTGAACTTGCTTTTATACACAATAGCTGTGTGTGTGTGTGTGTGTGTGTGTGTGTAGTGGAGCAGAGGATAAAGCACTTTCTGAGGGACGTTGCCGACCAGTGGAGGAGTCTATCGATGGAGGTGCGGAGCGTCAGGTCCATGCTGGAGGAGGTGCTGGGGAACTGGGAGAAGTACAGCAGCTGTGTGGCATCTCTGCAGGTCTGGCTAGAGGACGCTGAGCAAGTGCTTAGGCAGCCAGAGAACACGAAACGAGTAAGTTACAGTATCAGAACGTGGACGTGGAGATATTATATATATATATATATATATATATATATATATATATATATATATATATAATATATAAAATATACTGTATCTGATGTGATGATAAGCGCCCAGGGGCTTAAAAATTTGGAGTGGGTGGGCACTTATTAAATGGTTGCCACCGGAGTGGAATGGTATTTGTGTTATTCATTTTGTGGTATCAACCAAACTACTTACATGAAAGCTGAAAATAAACAGAAAACAGCATAAATTAAAAAAAAAGACCCCTTACTTTATCTTCCCGGTGCTGTTCCTGAAAACATTTTCCCGGAAGTAAAATCGAGCCAATCGACATGAATGTCAACTTTAGCACATGGCAAGTTGAACCAATCAACGCAAACATAAACAAAAGCACATGGCCAGGAACATCTTTAAATCGATTAAGTTAGTGAGCAGAAGAATCTGGTGAAAAATCCTCATCATAACTTTCTGATAGGTCCATATCTGGCTCATCGCTCCATTCATTCAGAGCATCCCATCGTTTTGCTGTAGCAGTTTCTAATGGTTCATCGGTTGTTGGACATTTACCAAGAGAACACTGCAAAATATTTTCATGTTTTTTAAAGCACGGCGGAACGATCGAATGTGTTGTTCCTGATGAACATTATAGACATTCCCCAGTAGAAGGGGGTCTTGAAATACCATGTAAACTCACTTTTACAGGCAGTGAACGCCTCATCTTACTGTTACAGAGACTGATCAAATAAAATTGGGAAATTTGATCTACCATTTTGCTACCAGTACACATGGGCAGTTGTAGATGTAAGATCAAAAACATTTGGGGGGGGGGGGGCTTATTGGAACAGAGCACTTATTATGTCGAATACGATATATATATATATATATATATATATACATACACACACACAGGTATACCTCAGCTTATGTCGTTAATTGGTTTCAGGAGAGATGACGCAAGTCGAAAACGACTTAAATCGAATTAGCTTGTCTCTAGGCTAGCTTAGCAATTTACTTGTATCATAATGTATACTTGTAACTTGTACAAAAATATAATTTAATGTCCGGATGGGAAATCTCGCTATGTTGCGGGGACGCGAAATAGGAAATACGACGCATATAAAATATTTAATATATAATATACAGAAAGCCCCCGTTAAACGTTCCTCCCCACCCATGGATCCTGGAAATCTGTGAATTATTCGTGTGGTTTTAAAACCCTATGTGAGATATTACACATGCTAAAATCTGCTTGTTAAACCCATTCTCTCGCCAGTCTTACTCATTAATACAGTGATAATGCAGTAAAATGATTAATAAAAACTTTACTTTTGTACTGTGATAATATTTCTGAATAAATAAGCGCTTAGGCTTCTTACCAGAATCTAGAGAAGACGCAGGGCGTTTGAGTGACATCACAGGGCTTAAATAATCATTAAAAACACACAAAAAAACGTGAATTTACAATTCAAGCAATTATGTTGATGACGTGTGCGAAGGAGAAAAAAGACGTGTACACATAATCTTCAACCAATCAGCAGGAGGGAGAAACAAAATGGAAACAAAAGCTCTCAGCCATTGGATAAATTTGAATCATGTGCCATTAATGTTGTTGATGATGCATAAGTATGATTTGCTGGAGCTGCCGCTGATTCAGTGCTTCTCACATATTGGGGCACAATTATATGATTATAATGATGTAAACTTTTATTTATTTATTTATTTTTCCATATATTTTTTGAAAACCGATGCATGATCAAAAACGACTAAGTCAAGATATACCTGTATATATCAAAACAGTGCAGTTGGGGCCTGGCGTAAGGTGCTGGATTACCGATCCTAAGGTTCGTTGGGGGTTCTCACTGTTATTGGTTGTCATTGCTGTCCCCCCCCGTGCACTAACTGGGTTATCAAAGGCTGGCGTGTCACTCACTGTTTATGGTGGAGATTCATGTAAAAGAACCATTGTTCACTTTTGTAAAGTGGAGCAGCATAGCGTGTTTCTGCCCCGCGATGGCCGCTCGAGCCTTTCACAGAAATGAAGGAACCAATTGTCTTGTTGCCGGTGAATTATTTATTATTAACTGTTGCAAATGCTTAGACACGAGTTCAGTGATAAAATGTTCACCAGAAATCAGACAAAAATATTTCCTTTCACCTCCTTTACTTTCTCGCTGTCTCTTGCTTGCTCTCTCTCTCTCCTGCTCGCTCGCTTACACTCTCTCTCTCTCTCTCTCTCTCTCATATTTTAGGAGTTCTTCAGGACTCTTCCACACTGGATGGAAAATCACGCCGGCATGAACGCTGCAGGAAATTTCCTCATCGAGACGTGCGATGAAACGATAGCTCGTGACCTGAAGCACCAGCTGCTGCTCCTCAACGCGAGATGGAGAGATTTATTCACTAAAGCCAAGCAGGTGAAATTCCAGCCTTTGCTCATAATTATATTAAATACAGTCCTTATTAAATCGGGCGAGACGGCAGACTTTGTGCTTCACAGCCTTTCACATTCGATCCTGAGCTCTGGTTGCTCTCCGTGTGGAGTCTCACAGGTTCTCTCTCTCTGCTCAAGCTCCCTCCAGGTTCTCCGGTTTCCACCCGGTGCCACTTGCTGAAGACCAAGGAATAAATAAACGTATTATTTTAGCATCCGTGACATAAACATCATCGACAAAACATTCATTCATTCATTCTTTTTTTTTGTTTGTTTTTTGAAGTTACTTAATCATAATCATCATGGTGGGGGAAGCTGGCACCCATTTCAGCCGACTCCTGTGCAAAGATGGTACACCTTGAACAGCTCCCCAGACCATTGCAGGGTCAACATACATCCATTCACACTCCTACTTGCACCTAGAGGCGATTGGAGCACGCAATTAGCCTGTGCACCTGTTCGGAGTGTGGGAGGAAACTGCAGGACCCAGAGGAAATCCGTGCAAACACGCAGAGAACATGCAACCTCCACACAGAAACTCTGAGGCCTTCTTGCTGTGAGGCAGATGTGATAAACACTGCACCAACGTGTGTGTGTGTGTGTGTGTGTGTGTGTGTGTGTGTGTGTGTGTGTGTGTGTGTGCAAAACACCTCTTTTGTTCACAGTACGCTCGTGTTCACGAGACTCCCAGTGAGACTGAGCTGCAGGATGCTGTGAAGGTTCTTCAAAACTTTTTAGAATCTTCTGCACTAAGACTTACCTCACCTGTGCAGGTGTCGTTACCAGACATCAGAATGTTTGTGAGGAATGTTCAGGTAGAGATGAAGCCTACTGAGTTTTAAACAGTATGAATACAGTTGATTTTTGGTTTATAAAAGGTGTAAGTAATATTACTCATTATAATTAAATATAAATATAATAAACATTAAAATGAAACCAGTGGTACCTTGACTTAGGAAATTAATCCATTCCGAGGGTGAGCTTGTAAGTCAAAATATTCGTGAGATCAAAAAAAATCCCATAGGAAATAACAGAAAATCTATTAATTCGTTCCATCCCCCTCCCAAACGCATATAACCTGCACCAAACACACATATTTGACCTAATATATTAAAGATAAACATGTAAAAACAATAAATATTTAATAGTATTGATGATACATGTGCATTTAACATTAATAATAATAATAAATAATTATAAAACAAGAATAAACAATAAGTCAACTGACCCTTCCGATCATCGACTGTGGCAAAAATGTCACATGGGTGCGAAGATGTCATGTGGGCAGGCATGAGGTGGTACGTACACAGAAGGAGGAGGAAGAGAATTTTGTACACTACGAATCCCAGCAAAGAAAGGCTTGTGGTGAGCTCCCACACAAGGCCAGTGTTTCTCAAATAGTGCAACCCTGGTGTGATTGGGGGAGGGGGGGGGGGGGTATATGACCCTGGGGAACATGCTTTTTTGCCATACTATACTACAATTAAGTGTAATTGCGCATCCTCTCTAGTAGGTGGCAGTGGTGCTCTCACTGTGTTTCCGATGGTGTAGGGAAGCAGCACCGAGAAAACGATATGAAGTGCAGTAAACACTAAAGTCACGTGTGGGGTGCTCGGGGGCGTGAGATGTTCTTGGAGCGCGTAGGAATACACATGGAAGAATACGAGGCTAATTGGCCCGGAAAAGTAATTTTCCCAGCAGAGCTCGTAAGTCACAATTTTCCTGGTTGGATGGGGCAGATTTTTGGTGGATCGAAGTTCGTGTCATATAAAATTCATTCTAAAAGACTCGTAAGTCAAGGTACCTCTGTATTATTATTATTATTGTAATTATTGTTATTATTATTTCATAAAGTGACTGCTTACTTCGGTTCAAATAAGTGAAAGAACATTATATATTTCTAAACTGAAATTAATCTTATGAACCAATTAACCCAGTTAATCATCTGCTAGAAGAATCTTTGGGGGGAAAAAAATAAAAACGAACCTTTCTTTAAATTCCCAGCAGCAAAACTCTGAACTTTTTGCGTTTCATGGCTGCAGTAAGCACACTGACCCAGGTCTTGCTTTGTTTTGAACGTGATGAAGGAGATCAAGCACAGACTTCCTGCAATGGAGGTGAGATATAAAACCACAGCTCGCACGGCTCAGCTCTGGACCAGAGACTGTAGCAGAGGGGATGGAAAACAAGTCCTCACTACTATGGCGTCCATTAAAGGACAGCTATACAAGGTACATACAGTCACCCCTGCTATTACTACAGATAGCCTTTCAGTCGTACACCGCTTTAACCCGGTGGTGTGTGTGATATTTCAGATGAAGGAGAAATGTCCTCTGGTGCTCAGAGAGTGTCATACCGTGCTTCCTGTGTTAGAAGAACTGGAGGGACAGATCTCCACTTTCTATCAGATAGCCGATCACACAGGTCACATCATCGCCCAGCAGCACGACCAGCATAAGAACCAGGTGAGGAGACGTGAACAACACACTGGTGCTGATGATGAATGTCATGGTAAATTATTGCTGACGGTTCACATAAAATGACGTCCAATCGTGTTATCATTGACATCAAAAAGAGTCATGGGTCAGGACACCCGGTGGTGGGTTGTATTGTTTATGTCCAGTAAAGACTGCAATGATGAGCCTGAATTCTTGTTTATTTAGTTGGACAGGTATGTGCTTTTGAGCTCTGAAATCTGATTGGTCAAGAGGTGTAGGTTCATTGATGTGCCACTGTCGTAAACTGTTGTTTCTATAGCAACGTGGATTCATTGTCGTACAACAGCATGCAGTGTTATGTTCTGTTTTTTTTTTTTGTTTGTTTTTTTTCTTATGGTTAGCATTCCTCATTCCATCATTTACAGGAGCTCGGCTTAAGCAGACAGTTAATAAGAATTACATCTCCAGGGAGCAAGAAATCTGATACTGAAGCAGATGTGAGTGAGAGCGAGACAGAGAGAGTGGGAGATAATGAGAGAGAAAGTGGGAAACAGATGGGGACAGACAGAATTTGGGAGAAGAAAGAGAAAGAATGTGAACAGGAGAGGAGAAGGTAGAGAGTGAGAGACTGAGAAAGGGACTCACAAAGAGAGAGTGAACAGATAAACAGAGGCACGGACACAGAAAAAAGAGGCAAAAAAGACAAAGAAACGGAGACACACATGGAGTGAGACAGAGAAATGAGAGAAACGAAAGTGGAAGAGAAAGAGTTAATGAGCGAGGAGTAAAGAGTGAGAGAGAGAGAGAGAGAGAGAGAGAAAGAAACACAGAGAGACACATACATGGGATAGAGAAGGAGTGAAAGAGAGACACATACAGGGGAAAAGGAGCGTGACACTCAAAGAGACATACATGGGAGGAAGAAAGATGGAGACAGAGAAAGACACTCATGGAGAGTCACACACAGAAAGAGTGAGGCACGAGAATAAAGACACATACATAGGAGAGAGAAAGAGGGACTCGGTGGGAGACACACATGGGAGGGAGAAAGATAGAGACAGAAAGAGATAGAGACACACACACACACACACAGAGACGGAGAGAGAGAGAGACACACCCACATAGAGAAAGAGGGAGATACTTGAAGAGACACGTACATGGGAGAGAGAACGAGAGAGGCACAGAGGGAGTCGCATACATGGGAGGGAGAAGGATAGAGACAGAGAGATATGCAGAAAGAGAGGGAGACAGACACTCAAGGAGAGAGACACAAAGAGAAATAGAGGAATGAAAACCACTGTCTGTCGTGGGTCTCATCGTTGTCTGATATGAGACCTTCCATTGTGGTGTCGTCGGAAAACTTCACAAGCGTGTTTGAGGAGTGGATAGCAGAGCAGTTGTGTGTAAAGAGGCTGATGAAGGATGGGCTGAGCACACAACCCTGTGGTTTTCCAGTGCTCAGGATCAGGATGGATGATGTAGAGTTCCTGATCCTCACCATCTGAGGTTGGTTGGTGAGAAAGTCCTTGATCCAGTAACACAAACTGGACTGAAAGTCCCAACTAGGAGTGCTTCAATACCAACTGCTTCTGGAGAACATACTGAAGACTGAAATGACGTCCACAGATAGCATCCTGACATAAGCATTCAGGGGCTCTAAGTGAGTCATTGTTGTGTGGAGTGCTATTGAGACAGTGTTCTACCTGTAGGCGAACTGAAGGCTTTGCAGTCCTGCAGAGATAGCATCCTTGGTGTGGTTGAGGAGTCTCTCAAGGCGACTGCTTTTTTTTTTGCGCACAGACACAATGATGGAGGACTTGAGACAGACGGGGACCAGAACAAAGCTGCAGGGACATGTTGACAATGTCTCGGAAAAGTCCTGCCAACTGGTCAGTGCATGATTTCAAGGTCCAGTCGACAACTTATCTGGTCCTGCAGCATTGTTGATGTTGATCTTCCCCAGGGTATCACTCACGTGGTGCTGCTGCATTACGAGAGGTTACTGATGCTCCTCTGGTGAGGAAAGATGTATAGTCTCCCTGCTGCTTGATGATTTGCAGTGTACAAAGATGCTGTTCAGGGTGTCAGGTGCAGCTTTGGTCATGGCGGCCCTGCTTGACGCTATGATTATAGACCTTTCCACATGTTGTGCAGATTGAGTAAGAGTGTCAGACAGAGTGATGAGTCTCAAGTTAGAAATTGAAGGTGTGATGGTCAATGTTGTTAGTGCTTATGCCCCACAGACAGGATGTGAGCGAGAAGAGAAGGAGAGATTCTGGAGGGAGTTAGATGAAATGATGCAGAGTACCCCCAGAGGTGAAAGAGTGGTCATTGGGGCAGACTTCAATGGACATGTTGGTGCAGGAAACAGAGGGGACGAGGAAGTGATGGGTAGGTTTGGTATCCAGGACAGGAACGCAGGAGGACAGATGTTGGTAGATTTTGCAAAAAGGATGGAAATGGCTGTGGTGAATACTTTCTTCCAGAAGAGAGAGGAGCATTGGGTGACTTATAAAAGTGGAGGTAGGAGCACACAGGTAGACTACATCTTGTGCAGGCGATGTAATTTAAAGGAAGTCAGTGACTGCAAAGTAGTAGCGGGTGAGTGTGTTGCCAAACAGCATAGGATGGTGGTGTGCAGGATGATGCTGATGGTGAGGAAGGTGAAGAAGGCAAAGGCAGAGCAGAAAACAAAGTGGTGGAAGTTGAAAAAGGAAGGGTGTCGGGTTGTCTTCAAGGAGGAGTTGAAACAGGCGTTGGGTGGTCAGGAAGTGCTTCCAGATGACTGGACAACTACAGCTAATGTGATCAGGGAGACAGGTAGGAGAATACTTGGTGTGTCATCTGGAAGGAAAGTAGATAAGGAGACTTGGTGGTGGAATGAGGAAGTGCAGGAGTGTGTGCAAAGGAAGAGATTAGCGAAGAAGAAGTGGGACATTGAGAAAACCGAAGAGAGTAAACAGGAGTACAGGGAGACACAGCGTAAGGCAAAGGTAGCAGTGTCAAAGGCCAAACAGAGCGCGTTTGATGACTTGTATGCTCGGTTGGAAAGTAAGGAGGGAGAAAATGATTTATACAGGTTGGCACAGCAGAGAAATAGAGATGGGAAGGACGTGCAGCAAGTTAGATTGATAAAGGACAGAGAGGGAAATGTATTGACTGATGACAGAAGTGTGCTGGGAAGATGGAAAGAGTACTTTGAAGAGCTGATGAATGAGGAAAATGAGAGAGAAAAAAGAGTAGAAGAGGTGACTGTTGAGGACCAGGAAGTAGCAAAGATTAGTAAGGGTGAAGTGAGGAGGGCATTGAAGAGGATGAAGAATGGAAAGGCAGTTGGTCCTGATGACATACCGGTGGAGGTATGGAAGTGTCTAGGAGAGGTAGCAGTAGATTTTCTGACAAGAACATTCAACAAGGTCTCAGAGTGTGAGAGGATGCCAGAGGAATGGAGGAGAAGTGTGCTGGTGCCCATTTTTAAGAACAAGTGTGACGTGCAGAGTTGTGGCAACTACAGAGGGATAAAGTTGATGAGCCATACGATGAAGTTATGGGAAAGAATAGTGGAAGCTAGACTAAGGGCAGAAGTCAGCATTTGTGAACAACAGTTTGGTTTCATGCCAAGAAAGAGCACCATATATGCAGTGTTTGCCTTGAGGCTGTTAATGGAGAAGTACAGAGAAGGTCAGAGGGAGCTGCATTGTGCCTTTGTGGATCTGGAGAAAGCATATGACAGGGTGCCGACAGAGGAACTGTGGTATTGCATGAGGAAGTCTGGAGTGGCAGAGAAGTATGTTAGAGTGGTGCAGGACATGTATGAGAGATGTAAGACAGTGGTGAGGTGTGCTGTCGGTGTGACACAAGAGTTCAAGGTGGAAGTGGGACTGCATCAAGGGTCAGCTCTTAGCCCCTTCTTGTTTGCTATGGTGATGGACAGGCTGACAGACGAGGTTAGACAAGATTCCCCATGGACTATGATGTTTGCAGATGACATTGTGATCTGTAGTGAGAGCAGAGAACAAGTGCAGGAAAATCTAGAGAGGTGGAGGTATGCCCTGGAAAGGAGGGGAATGAAGATTAGCCTCAGTAAGACAGAATACATGTGCATGAATGAGAAGGACCAAAGAGGAACGGTGAGATTACAGGGAGCAGAGATAAGAAAGGTGGAGGATTTTAAGTACTTAGGCTCAACAATCCAGAGCAATGGAGAGTGTGGAAAAGAGGTCAAGAAGCGTGTACAGGCAGGTTGGAATGGTTGGAGAAAAGTGTCCGGTGTAATGTGTGATAGGAGGGTTTCGGCAAGAATGAAAGGAAAAGTGTACAAGACGGTGTTGAGGCCAACGATGTTGTATGGGTTATAAACACTGGCCCTGGGGAAAAGACAGGAGGCAGAGTTGGAGGTAGCAGAGATGAAAATGTTGAGGTTCTCTTTGGGAGTAACGAGGATGGATAGGATTAGGAATGAGCACATCAGAGGGACAGCACATGTAAGACGTTTTGGAGACAAAGTCAGAGAGGCTAGATTGAGATGGTTTGGACATGTACAGAGGAGGGATAGTGAGTATATTGGTAATAGGATGCTGAGGCTGGAACTCCCAGGCAAAAGGCCTAGAGGAAGACCAAAGAGACGATTCATGGATGTGGTGAAGGAGGACATGAAGGTCGTTGGTGTAAGAGAAGAAGATGCAAAGGATAGGGTGAGATGGAGGCAGATGATTCGCTGTGGCGACCCCTGAAGGGAAAAGCTGAAAGGAAAAGAAGAAGACATGTTGTGCAGATTGTTGTTGGTAACATATGCGTCCACTAGCCAATCATAAACAATTTTTATGTGGTGTATCTTCATACCTAGAGTGAAACAAATTGAGTTATTTTCCAAACACACCCATAATAGGGTCACGGTGATTTCACGGCAGATTAGTTTTAATACTGAATGCTGTGTTGCAATCACTCTGTGTGTATGTTTGTGTTGCAGGAGTTGCTGTCACAGCAACAAAGCTGTAGAAGGTGTGTGTGTGCAGTGGAGCGCAGTTACCTGGCCCTTCAGAGGGCACTCTGTTGCACCAAGACCCTCTATAACTTCGATGCGTCACTCCTGCAGAACAGAGTCACTGAACTTCAGACCACCGCGCAGGTTCGTGTGCAGCACATTCACTCATACTTCACTGCTACGTGCTGTGCTTTTGGGGTGTGATATAGGTGGGTGTGGCTTAACATGTATTTTTAAAACTAATCATGGGCCTTAAGGGTGGCACGGTGGCATCACGATCGGCGCGTCAGCTTCATGGCCAGAAGGTTCTGACATGGATTCCCGGACCCAGTTTCCTCCAACAGTCCAAAGACATGCCCATTAGGCTAACTGGCTCTTGACCCTTTGTGTTAATGGTTGTGTGTGCGTGTTGCCCTGTGATGGTGCAGCGAGCTGTTCAGAGTGTACCTGGCGTTGGTATGGTGACAGCTGAGACCCTAGTAGGATTAAGCGGTCTGTCAATAATGTGGCATCTCTAGGGTGTTGTTTGATCCTTTAAAAGCTTTGATCAAGAGTTTATCATGGTGCATTATGGGAAACTTGTAAGAGAAGGAGCTGTTCTTCGCTGCAGGCTCTGATGCAGGAGGCGTTGGAGTGGAGGAGGGTCGCCGAGGCTAATGGTAACCTGACACGCCGATTCGAGGAGACCCGCACCGAGCTAGAGAGGACGCTGAGGGTGGGACAGGCATGTCTGACTGAGAGAGGAGATCCCGCCGAGCTCTTCAGCAAGCACAGCGTACGTCATTCCGTCGTCGCCAGCAGAGAACTGGCTCACTTTTCTTTATTCTCATGTAGATGGTATAATACCCCTCTGTGTGTGTGTGTGTGTGTGTGTGTGTGTGTGTGTGTGTGTGTGTGTATGGGTGGGTTGTTGCTGTCAGCGGGACCTTTACGAGGTGATAAATGTACAGGACGTGCTCCAGATTCGAATATGTTAACATTTCCATCTGAATGAGAGTCTGAAACCCAGCGTGCTTTTTCTGTGGTTAGGATTTTTTCAGCCGACTGGACCAGCGAGTGTTGAACGCGTATCTAAAGGCGTGTGATGACCTCACTGATATCTTACCCGAGGACGAACAGCAGTGTCTCCAGGAGTCAGTCAGGAGGCTGCACAAGCAGTGGAAGGTCAGTCCGAATCCTTTTCACAATGCGAGTGAGTTCGGAGGAAAGCGCATTCAACCCAGATCTTACACACTCGCACGATTGGCTAATTTTTCTGTGATTGACAGATGAGAGAGATTTAGTCCTTCCCACTCGTAAGCATAGACAAATTTGCATTTTCAGTGCACTAAACATGCTTCGCAAGTGGCTTGAATGCTTTTGCACCCTTCCTTCTTTTCTGTAAAAGCAAATCAGAGGCACGTAGTTTGGGGCGGCACGGTGGCACAGAGGACAAGACGTCCACCTCACGGCAAGAAGGCCGTTGGCTTGTGTCCCGGGCTCAGAGAGGGCGTTTCTGTGAGGAGGTCTGCCGCGTGTGTGTGGGTTTTCTCCGCTTGTCCCGGATTCCTCACACAGTCTGTAAACATGTACATGAGGTTAACAAGAAGTTCTAGGTTACCTGTGAGGATATAAAGGCATGCGTACGTGTTGCCATGTGATGGTCAAGAGAATTAATCAGTTCAGGAAATGAATGAATGGTGAATGAAGGTTTATAGATTGGATTTATTGTTGACAGTTATATTATTGTTTTTTTCTTAATAGATGACTTGATCTGTTACCATAGAAACAATAACATAAACAGAATGAGTGCACTAATATTATAACCCTGTGATGCACCGCTCTTATTGAAAACTACCCAGGCTCTTCAGACCAGTCAGAATGAAGAATCTACCAGCATGGTGATGTAATAAGATGTACAAGAAGCTCACAGTCTGTAATTTGTCTTATAGGACATCCAGGCTGAAGCTCCTGCTCACCTGCTGAGGCTGAGAGTGGAGGCGGAGAGGCGCTTAGTGATGACATCACTGCTGGATTGCAGGGCAGAGCTGCAGAGAGAGGAGAAGACGCTCACCGCAGCCGGCAGCGAGAGAGTGATCCGAGAACACAATGTAATGTTGAACGTAGAGATGGATTGAATTGAAAAAAGAGGGAGAGAGCGAGCATGTAATCCAGTCGGAGTCTCTGTACGAGATGAACGTTTGTGTTTGCATACTCAGGCTTTTTTCCTGAACAAGAACCCGATCTGTGCGTGCGAGAGGAGACTGAGGACGATGGAACAGCTCTGCCAGAAACTTCCAGAAAATGACCCGATGCAAAAAGCCCTAGAGGAGACCAGAGACGACATATCAGAGGTCAAAGGTGAAGTGGAGCGTGCTCACGTCAGACTGCAGGAGCATCCAGACAAGTGGAGCGAGTGGCAGCGCAGGTGAGGACCAGAATTCAGGAACGTTCCTCTGACATCTTGACGATGGAGGTGGAGAAACCTGTGAGATGGTTGTGTACGTGTTCTGTTTCAGGTTCGCCGAACTCTCAGCCTGGATCTCTTCCCAGAGCAGAGATGGAGAGAGCCTCGCCATACACGTGAGCTCAAACTCCTACAGACACCTTATCCTTATCGTTTCTATAGCAACCGGTACAGTGTACATGGGTTAGATGGTCACTATGTTGTGAATCTGCGTCAGCGTGACCTATTTTCAAGGTCACAGCGGTCAAATCCACAGTGAAGCCCATTAACCCTCGGTGAACCAGGTGGAGGCGGCACGTGTGACTAGAAGACATTTCTATTTTAATTTTTCTCATTTTAGGACAAATTTTAGAAAAACCCTCTTGACTATTTTTCGATAATTTATTCATATTATAAACAGTATTGAAAGACATCCATTTAGTATATTAATAATTAATAATAAATACTTAATAAAATATTTACTGTTTTAATGAATCTTTACTTCATAAACTTTACTTTGCAACTTTATTATTAAATTACTAAGCTTTTACTGAGTGCTACTGCAGATCCTTTTTAAATAAAGTAACGTGCATGTGTAGCGTGAGGTGCGGCGGGCTCAGGAGGACACTCTGTCCTGGCTCGCGGCTCGTCTGGAGGTGCTGGAGGAGCTGAGTGGTGGCGTCGAAGCGGTGACTCGGAGAAGAGCGCTGGACGAGATCTCAAACACACTGTCCACGCTGCTGTCCTCTCTCGATGAAGTAAGAATGTCCCGTCGTGTGTATTGTTTTGCTTTCGCTTTCAGGAAATCGCTGTGATTGGCTGAAAAGTAAAAAAAAAAAAGTTCTACGTCAGCCTTAAAGTTAGATTCTATGTGTTCTCTTTCTCCGTGTCTTTCTCTTTTCCCTCACTGTCTCTCCTCTTGTTTCTCTTTGTCTCTCTTGCTCTCTCTCCCTCTTCCTCATGCTCTCTCTCACTCTCTCTCTCTCTCTCCCTCCCTCTCCTGTACACTAAGGCGATGTCTTTAGATGAGAACAGTGAGCGAGGAGAGGATGAGGAGGAAGCACTTCAGATGCAGGAACACGGCCGAATCCTGAATGCGGCGAGTGTAACGGAGGCTCGACAGCTGCTTTTCATTCACCAGGTGAATGACCCTGATTTCCGCCCAAGAATAAACATCAATCAGAAGTAATATAAATAATCCAGGAGTGTGTGAATGAGCTCCATATACAGAAGAAATAATATGAATAATAAATGTACTGTATGCATAAATTAATCTTCTATTCTGAAACGTGTATGAATAATAAATGGATGCATTCACTTTATTTTAATGTGCTTTACTTTTTAAACAGCAAAAGCTGAAGTCCCAGCAGAAGAGAAAAGGATGTCCGTGTGAGGCTTCATTTCCCGGAGAGGAACGGGTAGAAGCCCACAGCTGGGGAACGCAAGAGAAACATCTGCAGGTAAAGAGGCTTTTTATTTTTTATTAATAATAGTTTATTATGTTACCATAGCAGCGTCCCGAGTGGTTTTATTTCTCATATACGTCAGTGATTTTGTCCACAAGACAAGTTGTGTTACCATAGAAACCATAACATTTAATAACGAGAGTCAGGGCAGAGTACACCCTGGACAGCAGGGTGCAGGGTAGACTCATGCTGACGGCTGTTCAACTCCTCTTTACAAAAGTCAGCAGTGGCTCTTTTACATGAACCTCCAGCACAGACGGTGAGAGACACGGCCGGCCTTTGATAACCCAGTCAATGCACTGGGGGGGACAGCAGTGACAACCCGGTGACATTGGGGCTTGAACCCCCAACCTTGAGATCAGCAATCCAGCACCTTCCGACCGAGTTACCACTATCCCATAATTATTATTATTATTATTATTACTGTTATCATATACTGCCCTATATATTATAATCCTTCCAATTTTTTTTCATATGCGCTAATGTCAAAGCTGCTGGTTGTGAAAATTGGCCATTCAGAACCAGAACTCGACAGTACTATGGTATAGATGTTTAAAACGGTGGTACCCATTTGCAAGGTTGCTGTGCGTGTGTGTTTTAGGCCACCGTCAGTGCATGGCACGAGTTTGAGCTGGACCGCGAGGCCGTGTGGCAGTTTGTGTGTAGCGCGACTCCTGTCCTGCAGCGAGAGTTTATATTCAGCAGCCTGGAACACCTGAAGAATCAGCTCCATGATGCTCACGTAAGGGAGATAATGACATGGTTCAAACATCTCAAACTCTCTTTATTATAAATAACGCAGATTATACACCGTCTCTTCTGTACCCCGTGTACTGCGGGTACATCGAATGTTTTCTTAATTGTTAAAGTGTAATGTCACAAAATGTTTCAAGTGTAATTCCACCTCCTGCAAAATATTAAAATTTTCTATTCAAAAAGCGGGTGAGGGTACAGAGCGTGGGGCAGGTAAGGGGTAAGGAGGGGCCGTGAGGGGGTGGAGTTAAAAAATAGTGATCATGCTATGTAACAAGCTTAAAAAAAATTCATTGGTACTATACCCTTTTAATATGAAAATCAGGAATAACTTTGTAATTGGTCTCTTTCAGTTTATTTTCATTTTGAAACTGTTTGCTATTTTAAAGTCGCTAGTTCTGCCATGTTTTTCAAATTTTAACAAGCTAGTAGACTGAGTTAAATTGTAATTATTGTTACATTCTCTGTAGTGTAATACACTGTCCGGACAAATAAATACATAAATCACGCACTCTAATACATTAGGTGTCAAACCCCAGCCTGCCTCCTAATTTTATGTGGCCCCCCCCAAGAGCTTTCAAAGAATTTGATTATCGTACATTTTTTTAATTAACCATTATCATGAAACCTAATTTGTCATCCTTCCAGTAGGTGGCGGCAGCAGCCTATTTCAAGTGAACAGTCATTCATGACTCACGAAAGACTGAATGCTTGCTTGTCGCTCTTAATCTTAATAAATTAGAATAGAATGGATGTTCACTGATTACTCGGCCCTCGTTAACTTTTAGATATAATGATGTTGCCTTCAGTGAAAATGAGTGACACTCCCCCCACTGTAGCATTGATCCCTGATCACAGCATGTAATCTCCATGGCGATGATGCTCCCGTTGTTCTGGTCGAGGCTCAGCAACATTATTGTGGTAATAAAATGAAGCAGCTGTTGGTCTGAATGTACTGATTTGAGCAGGTTATCACAAGAGTATCACAGCCTGTGCGGCTGATGGTGCGAATGAAACCACCAAATTGGTTCAGCGGACAAGAAGGTAGACTCGGTAAAGCGTCGTGGAGCGCAACCAGGGCACAGTGAGACATACAGGACACTGCCCGCCATCCACTGCATCCTGACCTATCTCTAGCTGTCTCGACTATGTTGTGCCACCAGACTCCGATAGACCTGGATGAGAGAGTGAGGCTGACGATCTGCGCAGCTCTCCCTCACTTAAATCCAAGTCAAGCACAAGTCATGACTCTACCCATTACTGCTGATCATTGATCTGATATGAAGTCATGGTCATCTTTGACCTCGAAGAACGAACAACAAGATCAATCCACTTTTTCTCCTCTGTTGGCTCGGATATAAAATGGAGACTCGGATAATTAAAGAGTGGTTTAGGGAACACGTGTATTGGGGATATGTATACCCCCGCCCAAGTCCCGACCTTGACCCGACTGAAAGTGTTTAGGATGTGCTGGAGACGACTTTATGGAGGGGTTCAGTTTTTCCCATCGATTCAACACGTCAGTGATAAACGAACCTGACACTGGATGGAAATAAATGTTCTGTTTGTTTATTATTTTGACCGGACAGCTTGGCTACATCTACCTTTTTATTTACACGTCTTTAATATGGCTCACATCCAAGATTGAATTCTCCTGATGATAAAACTTAATATAAAGACTTGCGTTAGCCCAGCAGCCGCTGTCCTGTCACTTTTAGATTTTTTTTTTTTCTCGTAGATATTTGACTGGTTGTGTATATGTCATTACATCACATATTTAAATGTCACTTCCTGTTTATATTTATGATGATCTGATCTATTTGTAATTATAATCTAGAGTCTACATGTATGTGTGTGTCTGTGTGTAGGAGCTTCATGCCCAGAGCGAAGTCTTCATTAAGATGACTGACTCACTCATGAAGAAGGCGTCTGAGATCCGGCTGGGATCGGAGAATTATTCTCTGCTGCTGGATCAAGCCCGAGCGGCTCAGAGTGGCGTGCAGGACACCCGGGACGGCCTCGGGACAATGTGAGACCGCGTCCGCCTTATAGATAGCAACAGATTCCCAAACCTTAGGGTTTGTTTTTAGGCTAGAATTTAATGTTACAGCACCAATGTTTGCATGTCAATAAAGAAAGCTGACTCTGGCCAAAGGCGAGGTACATCCTGAACTTCTCACCAGACCACCGCAGGGCCGACATACTAACACAACCATTCACACTCACACCTCGGGACAGTTCAGAACAGCCAGTTCCACTGATGTCATCTTTGGAGTGTGGGAGGAAACTAGAGGGCCCAGAGGACAGCCACACAGGCACAGGTGGAAAAATGCAAATTACACACAGAATTCCCGGGACTTGAACCTCAGACCTTCATGTCGTGAGGAGGATGTTTGAAGACCCCTATCTCAAAGTATATAATTCTTGAAACCGTCACCGCTTTATCTCAACATGTATCAGCTTTATTTATTAAAATGTTTAATTTACATGGATTTTCTACATTGACAAAAAAGTGACGTTTTTTTAAATCCTGACATTTTTAATGTTGACACTAAACACATTTACCCATTCACTACTGCGAACCACTGTACTGGCACTGTTTTATTCCCACCATGTTTTTACGTAATTATATTTGGAGTTTCCACAGAAGTATAAACCGGAAATAATGAATATTAAAAAGCGTCATAGACAACAGCTCATATGCGGGTCGAACAAAATGGCGGATACGTACAAACCATTGTTCACAAAACCAAACAAACACTTTCAATAAAGTCCAATATATCACATTTATAACACTCGTTATGGTGAAAAAACATGTCCATGTCAAAGTTTAATGTTGCAAGTGTATGGAAATATGAAAATCCCAAAATTTACTTTTTGAAGCCAAAAACGTATTTTCTGCTGGCGTTGAAGGCTCGGACTGGCTCTAGCGCTCACAGCTACATGTGACTGCAGTGGCGAATGATTCCACGACTACACTGATATCCTTACTGCTTGTAATGTTATCAGTGTAGTCGTAGTATCATTCGCTACATCATGGGTTTGACACCCATGCCACAAAGGGCCATGTGGCTGCATGTTTTTGTTTCAACCAAGCAACAGCTCACCTGACTTTGCTCATTTAATCAACTGGTCTGAGTCTTCAGGAAGTTGATTGGTTAGTCCCTGTACAGAGCACACAGATTGACCAATCAACTGCCTGAAGACTCAAATTATTTATTTAAATGAGCCAAGTCAGGGTGCTGCTGCTTGGTTGAAACAAAAACCTGCAGCCACATGGCCCTTTGTGTCATGAGTTTGACACCCCTAATCTAGAATGTAGATCTCGGTTAAGTTGGACCAGTGATCTGCTGGTGTCCTTCATTGGAAAGCAATCACTATTCAGTATATACAATGATTTGGATGTGTATTTTTTTTAATATACGAATATAAAGACCATCATGTTTATTAGGCGATATTTCTGTGGACCTAACCGACACGAACCTGACTGTACTAGAGTAGGAACAGGGCAAAAGGGTTATTTTTTCGCCAGACTGCATGAGGTACCTGATCTTTCTTTATCATTCGACGCAGGATATCGAAGCTTGTCGAGATGCAGGCACGATGGCATCGTTACAGCCGTGAGTCAGACATGCTTCGGTCCTGGGCGTGTGAGCGAGAGAAAGAGCTGGAGGCTGTAGACGGCAATATGGCCACCTTGGAACAACAGCTTCTCACTCTGGAGGTAATGGAAGCTTTATACGAGTTTACATAGTTTCGGACTTGTTTCGGATTCGTTCTCATGGCTGTGTATCGTTTCCTAGATGATGGAGGCGGCTATTAAAGAAAAGAAGGACATCTTGGGTGAACTGGAGGCAGAGTCACATGCTCTGATTCCTTTTATCACACCGGCGGAGGCCGAGTGTAGTAAATCTCATATAATACAGATCAAGAGGTTCTGCGAGGAGCTTAAAACCAGAGTGAAACAACGAGGGGTGGAGCTCCAGACTGACTTATCGCACAAAACGAAGTTAACTGAGGATATGGATGAGGTACGAGCTGTCAGATATCTTACTGTGATTTTTATACGATGTGTACGGTTAGACTCAATTTTGTCACTTTTTTGCTTTTTCAAGGTTAAACATGTGCTAAAAGGACTCACAGAGAAAGTGAATAAACCAATTATAAGCTGCATATCAACATCAGGGACGTACCAAGCACTTCATGAGCATATGGTATGTAGATATGGTATTCGCTGAGAAAATTGAAAATAACACATTAAGCTGTGATGCTGGCGGGTAAATATAGTGGTACCTTGACTTCAGAGTGTCTTTTATAACGAATTTTTCATGATACGAGCTTCGATCCCACCGAAAATCTGCCCCATCGAACCAGCAAAATTTTGATTTATGAACTCTGCTGGGGAAATGTCTTTTCTGGGCCGATTAGCCTCATATTCTTCCGTGTGTATTCCTCTGCGCTTCGAGAATGCCTTGTGCAGTGCTTCTCAATTATTTTCTGTGATGCCCCCTATAGGAAGGGGGAAAAAAAATTTCACACACTGCGTGACTATAAATAGTTTTTTCTGCACTTCATATCATTTGATCGGTGCTTTTTGTGTACATCATAGGGAACACAGTGCCCTTTGAGGGCAGGAGCTAAAAGGGTGGGGTTGGGTCAAACAGAGACTTTAACACCGATTGGTTGTGGATGGGTCAATTGCTATCAGTGATTGGTCACATGCGCAAGTCAGGTGCTATGTTGTGAGTGGACTAAACCTGCTTCATGAACTTATATAATGCAAGCAATGATGTCAACTGAAGAGTCGTATCATGTTAAAATAAAATCTCTATACCCATTGTTAAATTAAAAAAATAATAATAATGAAATAAAGTCATTAAAATCTATGGAAATAGTCTCAAATTTGGCAACCCTGAAGCAGCGTCTAGCCACAAGATGGCTACCGATGTCAGACTATACAAGCGGATTTCTAGCCAACTTTTATATACTAGTATAGCATCGCTTAGCAACACTTGAACATAAACAACATGCACATTTTCTTCAATCCCAGGATACATGGCAGGCTCTTAAACTCCTGCAGCCCAGACTGGTGTCCCTGAGCCTGGGTTTGAGGAAGATCTCTAATAGAGATCGGATGGAGAAAGAAGTCTCAGAACTCCAGCAAGTTCATATACAATACACTAATAAAGCTGCTGGGAAACAAGCCAAACTGGAGGAGCTGTTAACTCGCTGGCAGCAGTAAGTCCAGAACATTTTTCTGCTTCTCATCAGTTTATATTAAGAGAAACAGGAAATGAACCCAAAGAACCTCTTGAGGAACCCTTTTGGTTATTTCAAAATTGGCAAAACTTGTTTGGGTTATAAAGAGTTCCTTTGTTTGGTTTTATTTTGCTAGGTATGAAAGAGGGATCTCGGTTCTCCAGGGTTGGCTGGACAGTTCAGAGAACATCTGTAAATCTGACACGCCATACCTGAGCATGGATAAAGCCAAAATCCATAGCCAGCTACAAACACTACAGGTAAACCCGAAGAGAATAGTCTAGTAGCACAAAGTTCATGAGTATTGTTTCATTGTTTTCATTGATACTAAAAACCTTCACAGTTTAAATTTGGTGTATTGAATTCTTGAATATTGTGGATAGATTCTGGCTCCAAGTTCCTGACCTTGAAGCACCATTGGCTGAACAGTATTCCCATTGGTTTTCGGTACTTATGCATGCATATGTGGGGTATTTGTTATCCAATAGGATGTACAGAGTGAAGTTCCATCTCAGGAGTCTTTGCTGGAGAAGTTGGAGACACAGGCGGAGTTCCTGTACCCCACAGCATCAGAGGAACGAGTGGGAGAACTGACAGAGCTTCATTGCAACATGGAGGAGAGGTGGTGTTCTCTCAGTGTGAGCATCCCTCTCAGGTAAAGCCATAAATATAGTTAGAATGTAATCTAGTGAAAAAGGTTTTCTTTCAACATCCCCAAGGGCTCTTCTGTGGGTCTCCAAGTTACCACATGAAGAACCTTTTGAGGAACCCTTTTGTTGCTTTTCAGTGAACATTTTTCACTTTTAGTTTTCCTGTTTTAGCCAGGATTACTTATAGAACCTCTTTAGAACGCAAAACTGTTAAACATCTCAAGAAGCCCTAAGGAACCATTTCCAGAATAGTATTTTCTACCCAGAGAAGGAGGGCTTCTGGTTCAGGCAATATTTATTAAGAACCCATTGAACTTAAATCTTAAACTAATGACCACCAAATAAAAACCCATAAAGGAACCCCTTTCAGTGAGAACCGCTGTGGGATACTAGACATATTAATCCTCTGAGGAACCCAATTTCCCCAAGAGTTTCCACTGCCTTACAGCAGACGCTTTCAATGGAGAAGAATCTCTTTGGAAAGCACGTACTATCAGTAATCCTTGAGGAACCTCCCCCTTTTCGGTTTTGCCAAGAGTGTTTATCAGAATATGTAATGATATCTTCATTCATTAATTTTCTGAACCACATAATGCTAATTTTGTTTGCATGGAGGCTGGTGCCCATCTCAGCCAACTCTGTGCGAGGGCAGAGTACACCCTGAACTCCAGAATCACGCTAACGGCTATGCAGCTACTCGTGACAAAAGTCAACAATGTTTCTTTTACATGTCTCTCTGGGGGGGACAGCAGTGCCAGTCATTGATAATGGGGCCTGAACCCCCAACCTTGGGATCGGTGATCACCTTACCACTGGGCCAGCACTGCCCCGTGATCTTTCCGTGGTTTGTTTTAAGTCATTTTGTGCAAGACTGTAAATACCTTATTGACTCTGGATGCCCCCTTTCTTCATGAATTTTAACTTCATAATGTTGTTCTACTTGAAACAGTTGGAAACTCTGTATGCAGAATTTCCTTCAAAACAACAAACCAAAGAATGAAGGCTGCGTTAGCGGTTAGCTTCCTTGCGATCTTTAGCAGCTTCTTTGGAAAAATTCAGCGTTTGATATAAAAGGTACAGTAAACCCCTGTTATTCGCGGAGGTTGCGTTCTTCCGCTTCCCATGGATCCTGAAAATCTGCAAATTTTTGATGCGGTTTTAAAACCCTATGTATATATTACATGCGCTAAAGTCTGCTGGTTAAACACATTCTATAGCCAGTCTTACTCATTAATACAGTAATAATATAGTAAAATGTAGTAATGATTATGTAAAAACATTTTAATTTTGTATTGTGATAATATTTATGAATAAATAAGCGCTTAGGCTCCTTACCAGAAGCTAAAGAAGATGCAGGGCATTTGAGTGACACCAGAGGGCTTAAATAATCATTAAAAACGTACAAAAAATAACTGTGAATTCACAATTCAAGCAATCACATTGATAACGTGTGCGAAGGAGGGCAAAAAAAAAAAGACGTGTACACATCATCTGCAATCAATCAGCAGGAGGGAGAAACAAAAGCTCTCAGCCATTGGCTAAATTCGAATTACATGCCAGTAACTTCCGGGTTTGCTGCTAATTTGTGAGTATGCGGGGCCACGAGTGCTGAACCGCGGCTGGGCTTACTGTATCCAGAAATATTTCTCAGTAACATAATTGATGAAGACTCCCTTTGGCACACGCCCTTATCCAGATAGACTTACAGTTGCACTTTTTGTACACTTTAGCAATTGACTCTATAGGGCCTTGCTTAAGGGCTCAACATTTGCAGGTTGGTGATTCTGGGGCTTGAGTCCCCGATTTTTAGATCACTAACCCAAAGTCTGGACACTGATCCACCACTGCCTTTCAACTGATGTCTCTCAGAATTAAATTTAAAAATGGCCGCCATTTCAAAATGAAATATAATAAACCATTTGTTTGCTCGGTTTGTACAGCGAGATCTCGGCCTGCTTGACTTTGGATCTGTTTTTAATAAAGATCCGAGGATTCGATTTCTCTACAGGTTTCTTTCTTTCTTTCTGTTCAGAATGAGCAACCAAAGTAAATAAATAAGTTGGGTTTTTGTAACTACCAAATTTTTTCTTTCTTTCTTTTTTTTGGGGGGGTGGGGTCAGCGGGAAAAATCGAATCTCAAATGGCTTTGTAGTATTTTTCGGAGAGCCGTGAGATATGCTTTCTTTTAATAAAAATGATGGTCACTAGAAGCAGCAGTTGGTGGAAAGTGATTGATTTTCATGTTCTTCAGGATTCAAGAACTTCAAGCTCATCTTTCTCAGATTGAGCAGTGTAACCAGGTTCTAATGAGCCTTACTCAGTGGAGTGAAAACTTTCTCAGACAGCTGAGATGCAGGTCCAAAGTCACCATTACTGACTTAACGTCTGCGGATACCCAGATCCAGGTAAAGCCGAAACGCAGCTGTACATATATCCACTGATTCTTCCTGCTTACCCTGCTTTATCTGTTCTGTTGAAGGACGATGAAACTCTTCTCCAAACCCAAAGCAAAGCGATGGAGGAGCTGAAGAAGCACATTGAGGGTCTTGGTCCTTCTTTGGCACCACTAGATCTGCATCAGTTACAAGTCAGGCAGGACGAATGTCTCCAACCATTCTCCGAGGCTAAGAGTCTGCTGCAGAGTCGTACTGAGGCTCTGGTCAAACTTAAGACTTTCTTGGTGACCTACACACCAACCATCAATTTACTCCAAACCCTGCAGAGAACGGTAGGACAGACAGACTGGGATCAAGGCAAAGATAGGAACCTGAACCAGGAGCTCGAGTTGTTGTCTCAGGAGATGGCCTCTCTGGAGGTGCAGGCTATTAGTCTGGACAGTCATTTGAACAAGGCGTATCTAAACCTGCAGGGGACCGATGGGGACAAGACTTCCTGCCGTGGTCTGGTGGAGGATCTGGGATCAGGACTGCAGCAGATTCAGAGGAGCATGGGGATGAGGCAGAGTGAGGCAGAGGCATTAGGGGCCATGTGGAGCTCATTTACAAGAAGAAAGGAGCTTCTATTGAGAACATTGACAGAGCTGGAGGACAGAGTGAAGAAACCATGGATTCCAGAACCAAGTACACAGAACTTTCAACAAAGGTACTCATTTCAGCACTTCTTACTTAGTGCTTCAGTATTTGTCCTGAAAGTTTAAAAAAATTGGTGGTGGTAGCATGAGCACGCACAGCTTAATTCTGATTGTAAGAAATCCTTGGAACTGGAGACTCCTTTCATAAATGTTCACATCCCTGCATTTAAACTGGCTGTTAGTGAACAACCCATGCAGCTGCATTTTTATCAGAAATGTTCATTCATTTATTTTCTGAACTGCTTAATGCTAATTAGGGTCACGGGGAGACTGGTATCCATCTCCGAAGTCTCTGGGCGAGGGTGGGGTACACCCTGGACAGCCTGCCAGGCCATCGCAGTTAATCAGAAATATTTGGTTTTAAAATGTTAATGAACAATGTCTGAGCAGAGTCTTGAATTCTGTTTAAATTTTTTGATGCTTTCCTCTTTGTGTGTGTGCACGTGCGTGTGTGTGTGCGTGTGTGTGTGTGTGTGTGTGTGCGTGTGTGTGTGTGCGCCAGACTGTGGATGCTGAATCAGCTGGAGGAGGAGCTCAATGCTCTGCAGCAAAGTCAGCTCTGGTTAGGGGAGAAAGGTGAGCAGTTGGCCCATAGAGACCCTGAGATGATTTCAGAAGCTCAAAGGGATGCGACCCTCGTCCAAACCAGCTGGGAGAAAATTAAAAACATCATCTCTGAGGAGTAAGGGTTTCATCTTGCAGATCTGTAAGAAGTGAGGAATGAGAACATGAGCCTGAATGGGTTTTGTGTCTGTGCAGGCAGGAGCGGTGCAGAGTGCTGGTGGAGATGTGTAGGGATTACCAGACTCTGAAGTATAAACTCGGGTCAGTCGTTGAAAGAGCTCATGCTGTCACACTGTCCCAGTCTGTCCAGCACAACCCTGAGGACATCCAGAGAGCCCTGACCCGGGTCAGCGCCTTTAATTTAACGTTTTATGACCATATGTACAGAGTAAATGGCAAATAGCAATCCTTCCGGCTCTGGACAATTTTCCAGGGATGCAGCTTCACTCGGTGGGGATTCATATATCATGCAACGATAGATTAAAGTCATATTTACATTTATAGGTATTTTTATATAAATAAGTGTATGTATTATCAGGCAGTATAACGTTTTAGTTTTTATTACCTGTAATTATGTTGATTAGACAGGAGGGAGCTGCTTTAATGTAGAGTGTTGGTTGTGGGTGTTCAACCTTATCTTCAAAGGGCCAGTGTGGGTGCAGGTTTTCATCACAAACAAACTGAAATGGGAATGAACTCTTGTGTGTGTGAGACTCTGTTATTATACAGTGGCACCTTGACTTAGGAAATTAATCCGTTCCGAGGGCGAGCTCGTAAGTCAAAATGTTTGTTAGATAAAACAAAAATTCCCTTTGGAAATAATAGAAAACCAATTAATCCTTTCCAACCCCCTCCCAAACTCATAACCTGACACAAACATGAATATTTGATACTTTGAATACTTTAAACATAAACTTGTAAAAACAATAAATATTTCATAATAATAATACATGTACATTAACATTAATAATAATTAAATAATACAGTAAATAATAATAAAACAAGAATGAGCAATAAGTCAACTAACCCTTGTGATCATTGACCGTGGCAAAGATACCATGTGGGCGCGAAGATGTCACATGGGCAGGCAGGAGGTGGTGCGTAACGGAGGAGGAGAATTTTGTGCATGTGCATGCTATGAATGCCAGCGAGGAAAGGCTCATGGTGCGCTCCCACAAGGCCAGTCCTTCTTAAATATTGGGGCGGTGTGATGCCAGGGGGGGCGTGTATGACTCTGTGTTACATGCTTTTTTGCCATGCTGTACTAGAATTGTTATTTTTTCCTTTCTATATTGGGCATCACAGAAAATAATTGAGAAGCACTGCCCAAGGCGTTCTCAGAGTGTGGAGGAATACACGCGGAAGAATACGAGGCTAATAGGCCCGGAAAAGCCATTTCCCCAGCAGAGTTGTAAATCAAAATTTTGCTGGTTGGATGGGGCGGATTTTTGGTGGATCAAAGCTCGTATCAAAGCCTTCCTTGACTGGGAGTTCATGGCTGAGCTTGAATGGGAGGGAGGGGCGGCATACGCTCATCCCTGCCATTCACAGCTATTGCTTGCGAATCGTGGGCATCTGTGAGCTCATTTGTCCATGGGGCCAGATAGCGCTTTCCCTCCGAGTGTATTTAGACCGCCCCCAAAACACACATGCACAGCAGTTAGAAAAGAGGCGGGTGGCTACCATCGTCTTTCACGGAGTTGAGGCATGTGCATGCTTTCGCCCCTCCTTGATTGGTGGTGGTTGTGTGATAGGGACTGTAATACTTGATGTGTGGGGAATTACATATAACTAAATTAGGGAGGAAATGGAGGCGGAGGGCTGACCTTGCACTCTATGATCGCCTCTTTCGTCTGAAACAACATGAATTGCCCTGTTACGTGAGTTACTTCGGTTGGAGACGGACTTTCTCTTCTGTATTTTGGTTTAGCTGTGAGCGATGAGCTCCCTGCGCTGAATGTTGATGTTTATATTTAAGATATTTCATCATGGTATTTGCATTGTGTGAAGATGTTGAAGTTCCTCCTCTTGATATAACCGCGAGTTAATAAGTGCAGTGCTGGATGCTATGAAGACTCTCCCATCCAGGACACTTTTGATGAGGAAAGAGTTCCATATATGTTGTAAATATGAAGCTTGAAAGATGTCCGTGTATTTCTGTAGCTAGACACAGTGAAGTCGGAGCTGGCAGGTGCTCAGGATGACCTGGATCTCTTCATCTCTAAAAGCAAATCATTCATCAGTGAGCTCAGGAACCTTCCAGAAGACAGAACAGAAGCGGTTCGTGTGGAAACCGACACCATTGTGAACCGGTGGCTGGATGTGAGACGTGTATAAATCTGTGGCTATGCATTTCTATAATCTTAAAATATTATTACAGCCCTTTACACCTGTGTGTCTCTTTTTCTTCTTCAAGACATCAGAGAAGATGGAAGCCGAATCGGCTCGTCTTACAGCCTCTCTCGAGTTATGGAATGAGATCAACACCATCGTTAACGACGTCGAGAGTTGGAACGCCACGTCAGTCAGCGAGCTCAGCGATGGGCCTGTTAACATCTTATCCGGCACCAACATGGAGGACTTCCTCCGGCGGTTTCAGGTCAGAACACATGCCAGATGAGGGAAATGAATCCTGGATATAATGCAATTTTCCTAAACAAAATCTGGAAAATATTCCGACGGATGATAAAGACAACGTGTGTTTGAACAGCTGGAAATGGAGAGTAAAAAGGCGCTCATGGAGAACCTGCAAAGAAAAGTTATCGAACTGCAGGAAGTGACGAAGAACCAGCAAACTGACGTCGAGCTCCAGGTAAACAAAAAATCCAAATTAAATGTAAAAAATAAATGGAATCCCCTTTGGAAAGCTAGAAATATGAAAGGAACCCCTTTAGGAACCCTGTTTTGACAAAACTGATCATACATCATGCGTGTACAGAACCGTATCCCATCATTCAGCTGGAGCCTTCGGAAAACTGTGAAGACGACCGTAACACTAAAATTCACCATAAACGTTATTGGTGCATTTTTTATTTTTTTTTTAGTAAAAGGAGCCTAAATTCACTCGTCTTTGTGAACTACAAGCTATGCCGCACTTGGTAGCTACAGTGGGATCTCACTTTACGAAAGTCTCACCAAACGAAAAATGCAGGTTAGGAAATGCATTTTCCTAAAATTTTTGTCACTGTATACAAAATAAGTTCCCGTTACGAAAGCGCCATCTTAAAAATTCAAACGCTCCATTCAAACACTGCACGAGCTGCTCTCCCATCAATGACGTTCAAACATCTCGCCCCGCTGGCCTCCCATTAGCTAACAACTGAGCTGTCGTTCATATCGCCTTCACTCGAGCGCCATCTTGGACAGGGATCCCGATGGCTAGGAGAGATGACGCAGCTACCTCCCATTGCCTATTATGGAGCTGAATCCACCATGATGCTTTTCGTGTAAAGGACAGTTACTGTTGTTTTATGCTTTATTTCTTGACTCAGGCTTTTAACCTTCCATAAACATTTGCAAGATTATAACTGCTAAGAAGACAAGGTCAACACACGCGCACGTACACACACACACGCGTGCGTGTGATTTCAAGTGAGAAGAAGAAATGGGCTCGAGTGAGATCACAAAGGAACATGGTCAAACCCGTCTACTATCGGTATGATCTTGAAGCAGAAGGAGGCCTTTAAAGGTCTACTTTAAAATTTTTTAAAGGGTTTAGGGGTAGTATTGGGAGCCTTGGCATGAATCACGTGTTTTACATGTAAAATGCAGTTCAATTTACGAAAAACGCAGGTTACGAAAAAGGCTCTGGAACGGATACATTTCGTAAAGTGAAGTACCACTGTAATGCGACACCAATGTTTGAACCATCCTGGTCAGAGGGCGGGGCAGTGGTGGCCGAGTCCGTCCGAGTTGTGTTTTACTTACTCACAGACTCATAGAATTCAATAAAACGAAGCGCAGACCTTAATTTATTTATTTATTCTTTCATCTTATAAGCAGCTTAATCCTAATTCGGGTTGCAGGAAGGCCGCCGCCCATCTCAAACGACTCTGGGCAAGGGCAGGCTACACCTGATCAGCTCACCAGGCCATCACAGGGTCAACACACACACACATACACACACACGTACACACACAAGTGTTGACACTCGCACCTCCGGATAATGTGGAACAGTCAATTAGCCAACTGTGCATGTCTTTGGACTGTCGGAGGAAACCCATGCAAGTGCAGGAATAACATGGTAAACTCCACTCAGAAACACCTGAGCCCGGGAATCAAACCCAGGACCTTCTTTCTGTGAGGAAGACGGGCTAGCCACAGCGCCATTGTGCTGCCCTATTTATTTATTTATTTTTAAAAATTGTGGTGAAAAGGGATTATGAATCAAATCAGATTGGAAATTGGCTAAATTTTTGCATCTGGTTTGATGGACAGGTGAGGTGACAGCTGTGTCTGGGACAACGTGGGGTACCTCTACAGGGCTGCCACACAGCGACAGTCTCACACACACACACACACACACACACACACACACACAAACACCTGGGGGCACTTTGGAGCAGACAGTTAGCCTAATGTGCGGGTCTTTGGACTGTCGGAGGAAACCCAGAGTACCCTGAAGAAACCCACACAGGTATAAATAGAACACACAAAATGTCTTCACTCAGGCCGAAATTCGAACCCAGGACCTTCTTCCTGTGAGGCGGACGTGCTAAACATTACATAAATATTCCGCCATCCACAAAATAACGAATTACAAGAGAATCGAGTGCCTCAGGCAGGCAGTAAAGTTGCTTCTTTCCCCCCAGAACGTACTTCAAGGGTGATCCGATAGTACATTCATCACTGATGTGCACGAAGGTCCTGGGTTCGATTCTCCGGACTCGGAGCGTTTCTGACTGGAGTTTGGATGTTTTCCCCATGCTTCCGTGGATTTTTTTTTCCGGGTACTCCGGTTTCCTCCCACACTCCAAAAGCATGCACTGTAGGCTAACCGGCTGTTCCAACAACGCCCCCAGGTTTGAGTGAAAATGATTGTCCCCGCGATGGCCTGTTGAGCTGTTCAGGGTGTACCTCGCCCTTGCTCCAAGTTGGCCGAGATAAGCATCAGCCTCGCCGTGACCCTAATTAGGGTTAAATTAGATTAGGAAAGGAATGAATGAAATAATTTATGGTGGGGAGGGATTTTAGTGTAAAAGATGATGAAGCTGATGATTAAGTTAATAAAGTGACGCTCGGCTAAAATCCACCAATAGGAAGATGGCCTCGAAGCAGGAAGATCAAGCGTTAGTGAATAAAAATGCAGCTTCATATGCAACAGGAGTGATGAGAAAACGTGAATAAAATGCACTGAGGAACAGAGACGACACTGATTCATGAGGTGAAATCACAAGTCCGTCAGTAGCGGATCGTCTGGGTTCGATCTGAAAGAGGTTACCGCACGGCGTAGTTCACCCCTCCCCTGTATTTGTTCTGATAAGTCTCTGGCAGCTGATCTGAGGAAGAAGATCTTTCACGCTGAAGAGGTCTACGAGCAGGCCGCTTCCATCCTGAGGGACTTCAGCTGTCAGAGCCGGCGACTCCAGGACGTGATTTCCCAGACGGCCGAACAACTGGACGCCATCGAGGACACATTGTCAGAGCTATCGCAGTCATCTGACCCAGAAAATGTGGCCAAGATAAAGGTTAGATTTTTCTATTCACACCACAGGGATGTGCTTGTGCAGCTCAACGCTGACTCGGTCACGCCGAACACATTTTGTGCTCACAGCCACCGACATCACTGACCATAACTTTGCTCTTTAAAGTATTCTTAAATTATTTTTATATCAAATTTAAAATATTTCAGCTTCGATTGTTATTTTTTTGTAGCACAAACCAAACCGCTTAATCTTACCACGGTCACTGCGAGGCTGATGAATATCTCAGCCGACATGGGGCGAAGGTGGTGTACATCCTGAACAGCTTGCCAGATCACCACAGGGTCAACACACACATGATTCACTCACATTCACATCTGGGATAATTCACAGCCAGTCAGCCTAAGGTACATGTCTTTGGATTGGTGGAGGAAACCGGGGGGGCCAGGAGGAAACCCATGCAGGTGCCCGCTTAGACTCTTTCTTTAAATAATTAGATGAAATGTGTCCTTTCAGAATTATTTGTAGTTTTTATTTTTACTATTAAATTTATTAGCTCTCCATCACTGACAGCATAGACTCTGTGAATTAGCTGTTACTACGGAAACGGTACCGTATTGAAAGCACAATTATACAGAATGTGCGAGGTGTAGCTGGTGTTATATACACAAGTAGGGGCGGCACGGTGACGCAGTGGTTATTACGTCCACCTCACAACAAGAAGGGCTTGGGTTTGATTCCTGGCCTAGGGGCGTTTCTGTGTGGAGTTTGTGTGTTCTCCCCAGGCTCGTGTGGGTTTCCTCTGGGTACTCTGGTTCCCCCCCACAGTCTAAGTACGTGCACAATAAGCAGATTGGCTGTTCCACACCATCACCAGGCATGAGTGTGAATGACTGTGTGTGTGTGTGTGTGTGTGTGTGTGTGTGTGTGTGTGTGTGTTTTGGCTCTGAGATGGTCGTGTGAGCTGTCCAGGGAGTACCCCAGAGTTGGCTGAGATGGGCGCCAGCCTTCTGGTGATGATCGGATTTAAAATATGCAGAGTATATCAGTATCAGAACGACCCGTGCCATCATGATGAATGATGATCTTCTGACCAATCAGGATCCAGAATGTAGTATACTGTACGTTCCATCTGGTGTGAATGTCAGGGGAGCGTGCAGTCAGCATCAGATATTATTTATTAGAAATGTCTGGAAAGTGGTGAGAACTGGCAGCATTTTACAAAAACGAGCAAAAGAATTGTCACAGATTTTTTTATTCTATACGCATTTATGTCGTCTCCTCATTGTTTCATGTCGTGTTTGATGTTTATATGTAATATCGAATTAGGATTCGGGCTAAATATTAATTCTGGTGGGTTTATTATTCCAGGGGCTCCAAGAGACTCTGAAGCAAGTAGACAGTGATTTAGATGGGACCAGTGAGTCTCTCCGAGTTCTCTGTAGAGCTTATCCTGCTCAGCAGCTAACGGCTCTGGGGGACGGCATCACTGATCTGGTGAAGCGGCGTGAAGGGGCTGGTCAGCTTTCAGCTCGAATCCTCCGAACACTACAGGAAGCACTTCTGCAGGGTTTTAATGGTAAGACACGGAGAGAGACACACACCGAGAGAGACAGAGAGAGACACACACCGAGAGAGACACACACCGAGAGAGACACACACCGAGAGACACACACCGAGAGAGAGAGAGACAGAGAGAGAGAGACAGACAGAGAGAGAGACAGAGAGAGAGAGAGAGAGAGAGACTCAGAGACTCGCGGAGAGAGAGACTCGCGGAGAGAGAGACTCGCGGAGAGAGAGACTCGCGGAGAGAGAGACTCGCGGAGAGAGGGACTCGCACAGAGAGGGACACAGAGAGACTCGCACAGATACACACACACACACACACACACAGAGAGAGAGAAAGAGACACACAGAGAGAGAAAGAGACACACAGAGAGAGAGAAAGAGACACAGAGAGAGAAAGAGATACTGAGAAAGAGAGAGAGAGACACACACACAAAGAGAGACAGAGAGAGCGACACAGTCTGAGAGAGCAACACAGACAGCGAGAGACAGAGCGAGAGAGTGAGAGAGACAGAGAGAGAGTTCCTTCTGAGGTCCTCGTATACATGAACACCTGTTGCCAAATGCACACACACGCAGGTTCTCTTCCTCTGACACCTCTTCTTGGGAATTGATTTGGGTTCGTTACCAGGACAACAGACCCGCAATCGATCAGACCCACCCACACAGACCATCTGCTCTCAGACCTCATAAACGCCAACGGCGATGCATCCGTCACAACTATGCCTCTTCTCTGTCCCTCTCTCATCTCTCCCTCACGCTGTCCCTCTGACAGAGCTCACACACGACTTCCTAAGTTGGCTGTCTGAACTGAGATCAGGCACAGAGGAGCGTTCCGACATCGGACGCGACGTCCCTGACGTTACCGCTCAGCTGCAGAGGCTCAAGGTAGCATGCAATTTAAACTATTATGTTTATTTCCAGGGCCAGGGCAGGAAAGTTTAATCTGGGCGAAAATCCACCTGAGAGGTAGAATCAGGGCAGGCCACACCCATCCTCTGATTAGGAGCGGTGATGTCATAGGGCAAGATTATGGAATGAGTTACAGCAGCTGGAAACAAGCCTTCCTTCTCATACCAACCCTCTCACTTCACTCCTAAATATTTTTAACACCGAGAACATGTATCCTTACTACGTAACTCTGGATTCTGATCGGTCAAATGCTGAGCGCTATATAAAGGATAATGTACAGCAGTCCAGCCATTATCGGGGAAGTAAACCCAGACTGGGGGATCAAGAACCTGACCTGCAGTAAATGGGATCTTGGATCAACCTGAAGGAGCTTATTTTGTGATATCTACCATCCTGCTATAGACGAATGACATTAATTCCACAACGACCCTCTAAAGATTGGAAAGTTAGGGTCGCGACACTATCAGGCAACACTGTGTGGAGGCGGGGTACACGTGGAACCACTCACCAGGTCATCCCACAGAACAGATCACACTCAGACCTACAAACAATTTGGAACAGCCAGCAAAACTACTGTGTGTGTCTTTGGTCTGTGGGAGGAAACCGGACTACCAGGAGGAAACCCACTCTCACACAGGGAGAACATGCGGACTACACACAGAAATTCTGGACTTTCTCGTTGTCGGGCGGACGTGGTAACCGCTACATTGACGTGGGGTAGAGTCCGCTACACCTGAGCCTACTGACTCAGCAAGCCTGGAGCCTATCCCGGTTTCTGTCGCCTGAAGTGACCAGGAGTTCAGCATCTGGATAGGTGGAGCCATCGCAGGGTACTTTCCCAGTATGTTTTACTGGTACCCAATTATACTGCTGGTAAGACAGAAGCCCACGATTTACCGAGACGTTACCCAGGTGTTTCTTAGCACTGTGGGGTCAAACAGAGATTTGAACCTATGACCTCTTGATCGTGAGCCCAGCATCCCAACCACTACCCCTCTGGCCCCAATGTTACACCACCATGGCACTCTTCATTTTATTAATTAAATTTAAAATTGTTCACTTGATTTTTAAAACGGGCAGCACGTTTGCCTCACCGTAAGAAGGTCCCGGGCTCGATTCCAAGGCTTGGACCGTTTCTGTGTGGAGTTTGCATGTTCTCCCAGTGCTTGTGTGGGTTTTCTCCAGGTACTCTGGTTTCCTCCCACAGTTTAGAATCCTGTGCAGTAGGCTAATCATTTCCAAATCACCACGAGGTGTGTGTGTGTGTGTGTGTGTGTGTGTGTGTGTGTGTGTGTGTGTGAGAGAGATCACTGCAATGGTCTGGTGAGCTGATCAGGGTCCCTGCCTTTGCCCAGAGTTGGCAGAGATGGGCATCAGCCTCCCCATGAGCCTAATTAGTGTTAAGCGGGTTGGAAAATGAAAGGGTGACTTTAAAATAATTGTCTTCAGTATTCTAATAAAGGTGATTAATATTCTAATAATGGTAAGGTAAAGTCCGTTGGGCTTTTTACAGCCGAGCCTAGTGGCTCATCAGGCCGGTGCTTGTCCCCGGTTTTCGTAGCGTGAAGTGCCCAGGAGTTCAACTCCTCCTGGATGGGACGCAGGCTCCCTTCCCAGTATATTTTACTGGTTCCCATTTATACTGCTGGGGGAACAGAGGAACACTTGTGGTTGAGACCTTGCCCAGGGGTCTTATCACAGTGGGGGTCTAACTGGGATTTGAACACACAGCCTCCCGATCATGACTGCAGCACCCGAACCACTACGCCACCAGCCCCACATTGATGATCGGATGATGATCGGATTTAAAAGCAGTTTTTTGTGGAAAAAAATAAAATTTATTCATTCTTCATGTGAAGTTTTAAGAAACATGTAGCATTTATGGGTGGAGCCAAAAACACCTTTGGTTTTGTCCAAAATCTTTTTTTTTCTCTGTATGCATTTCCTCCCTCTCTATAAACACACAGCTGCCTTTGATCTCACAGTTGTTGATTTTTTTTAAATAAGTCCAAGCTTTTACCCAAATCATTCAAATTAAAGTATTTAAATGAAGCTGAACGGTTCCACCGTAGCATGAAAAAGTGCTGATTCCTGTAATACCTCCCCCGTGCCTCAGGGGTCTCTGGAGCAGGTTCGAGAGGGTGAGAGACGCCTGGGTCGACTTCAGGAAGAGGAAGAGAAGCTCCTAGAACATCTGCCTAAATCTGCGGCTCGGGGAGTGCACGAGCGTCTGGTCTCATGTCAGCTGGCCCTGGATGGGTTTACTGCAGCCTGCAGACAGAGGGTCCGGTGTTTAGAGGAGAGCGTCGCCCTACAGGATGGGTGAAGCTCGAATTTGCTTAAAATATCTGTTTGCTATTGTTGTTTCTTTCCTTGTTTGTGTTTATTATTATTATTGAGTACAGTTGGGTGACTGTAGGATAACAGATCTGAAATATTTACATATGTAAATAAAGCATGTACACAAATCCCACATAAGGATACGTGCCGCTGCAACTGGGGTTCAGAGTCATTGGCAGCCAACAGCTACGGCGATGTGACAAAAATGTCTTTTATACATAATATTGCTCACAAATTACCAACTTTACAATAGTTTAGAATCCAAGAATTTCTGAGACATAGGTTGAGATGGTGTATGTACAGTGGTACCTTGACTTATGAGTGTATTTTATATTGAATTTTCCATGATACGAGCTTTGATCCACCAAAAATCTGCCCCTCCAACCAGCAAAATTTTGATTTTTGAGGTCTGCTGGGAAAACGGCTTTTCCAGGCCGATTAGCCTCGTATTCTTCCTTGTGCATTCGTCCACGCTCTGAGAAGACCTTGTGCAGTGCTTCTCAATTATATTCTGTGATGCCGCCTCTAGGAAGCAAAAATAATAATTCACACCCGCGGTGACTATAACTAGTGTTTACTGCACTTCATATCGTTTCTCGGTGCTTTTTCCCTACACCATAGTGACCATGACAGCACCACTGCCAACTACTGTAGTGGAGGTGCAATTATACTTCATTCTAGTACAGTATGACAAAAAAAAAAAAGCATGTTCCCCAGGGTCATACACGGCCTTCTTGGCATCACACCGTGCCCCCAGGGGAGAGCACTAGTCTTGTGGGAGCTCACCCCAAGCCTTTCCTCGCTGGCATTTGTAGCATGCACACAGACAAAATTCTCCTCCTCCTCCTTTGTTAAGCACCACCTCCTGCCTGCACACGTGACATCTTCGCCTCAGTTTCTGATCGAATGGGATAGTTGACTTATTGTTTATTCTTGTTTTATTATTATTTATTAATTATTATTACGATTAAACATTATTGTTTTTACATGTTTATCTTTAATATATTAGGTCAAATATACGTGTTTGTTTCGGGTTATATGAGTTTGTTAGGCGGTTGGAACGGATTAATTGGTATTTTGTTATTTCTTATGGGAATAATTGTTTCATATAACGAACTTTTCGGTTTATGAGCTCGCCCTCGCAACGGATTAAATTCATTAGACAAGGTACCACTTTATTATATTATGATGTCATGTCATTGTGTTTGACAAGGGAGTATGAGTATGCTATGTTGCAGACATGTTTAGGGCGGGGGTTCATTACGTGAGAGTTACCCAACATTACATCATCGATGGCGCCATCATGTTATGACATCCCCGCCCACACACAAGACTAAAATGTAGTCAACAATTCAGTACATATAAAAAGTACTTGATATGTACAGTATATAAGGACTGTAACACTAAAATCAAAATTCAAGCAGTCATTTTGTGAGGTTGGGGCTCAGTGCCGTCGCAAGGCAGAAAGGCTGATGGTTTTGCAGGTCCTCTTTACAAAAGTCAGCAATGGTTCCTTTACATGAACCTCCTCCACAGACAGTGAGAGAGAGAGACCCCCCCCCCCCCCCCCGTCCTTTGATGAACCAATTCGCTGCCCTGGAGGTGCAGTAATGCAGGCTACGTTAAAATTAAAGTAACCATCTTTGATTTATGTAGTGAGCAGAGTATGCTAGCTCCGTGCCTTAGACTTGACGGTGCCTTGTCGTATTATCTATGTGTATAGTTTGGGAGTGTGTGTTGACGAGTTGAAAGGCTGGCTGAAGCAAATGGAGGAAAACCTGCAGAAAGAGACGGCTATGTGTCTGGCAAGCCAGCCAGGAGCCCTCGACTGCTCCGTTCAGCTCAGAAGAATGGAGGAAATTCACAAAGAGCTACTTGCGAGAAGGTTTGTGTGAACGTGTTTTTTTTTTTTCTTTCTTAATGAGTACATTGTGACAACCTCCTCAACTATCATCATGTTTGTTGTCGTTATTGATGATGATGATGATGATGATTAATACCACATGGTGACAACCAGCAAAACGGGCTGAATAAATGCTCCTGTCAGTTGATCACTCAAAATAAACTGTATGTGTTTGTTCTCAGGCCATCCCTGGAGCATCTGTATAAGGCCTCTCTACCCCTGTCTGAGGTGAACAGCGTCCCCACCGATCTCCTATCTTCCCATCAGGCTCTGCTTCAGGAGGCCTGGACTCGAATGCACCACCTGCAGGAGTACCAGGTTTTCGATGAGGCACTAAGAGCGGTGGGTGACTGGCTGGAGGAGGTCAAGGGGAGGTTAGAGAAGCTGGAGATCACTGCAGGGACCAAAGAGGAGGTGGAAGAGAGACTGGAACGAGTGCAGGTATGAATCTAGCGCTTGGTTCTCCTTGATATAGAGTAGAGCATTTCAGAGAACCCAAAACGAGTAAGCAGGATTTTACTCCTGCTGGAGGACAAGTCCACGAAGGGCAAACTGTCAGTCAAAACTAAGACCATATTCCTGTAGAGTTGTGTCGGGTTTCTTCCGGGTAATCCGGTTTCCTCCCACGGTCCAAACATGATCCAGCCTTTGCCCAGCATCGGTCGAGACGGATGCAGAGATGTTTCACTGATTGATTTGGCAATTGTTGTGGTCTCTTCCACAAAACAAAAAACACACTGCATGGGTGCAAGTTTTCCGGCATGTGTCAGAAGCATCGGTTTTTCAGGAGTAAAATTTAATACATTTTTCCCAATTGTGTACATCCATTGAGATTTTTTTTTTTTTTTGGGGGGGGGGGGGGGGTAAGGCTTAAATAATAATGAAAAACACACTAAAAAAAACTTGAATTTGCAATTTAAACAATCACGTTGATAACTTGTGCGACGGAGGGGAAAAAAGGTGTGTACATCACCTGCAACCAATCAGCAGAAGGGAGAAACAAAAGCTTTCAGCCATTGGCTAAATTTGAATCACATGCCAGCAATGTCGCGATGATGCATATGTACACTTTGCCGGGGCTGTGCTAATTCAGTGCTTCTCAAATAGTGGGATGCGCCCCCCCTTGGGGGGCATGGTGTGATGCCAGGGGGCAATGCCTATGACCCTGGGGAACATGATTTTTTTGCAATACTGTACTAGAATTATGTGGTTTTTTTATTATTTAATGCTTTTTTTAATTTTTTAATGTTAATAAAGGTACAATGTTATGCAGCGGTGTATTCATAACAATTTTATAGACAAATAGTACTGTTATAATTGCGCTGGGCGGGTATGAAATGTTTTTTCTTCTTAGAGGGGGCATCACAGAAAAAATTGAGAAGCACTGCGCTAATTTAAAAACATTATGAAAACATTTTTCAGGATATTTTTTGAAAACCGATGTATAATCGAGAACGACTTGACTCGAAACAACTTAAGTTGAGGTTATATCTGTATATACATGTTTAAAAATGTTGTTCAGAAACAGGACAGTTGGTTTGTTTGACAAAAAATATCTTGTAATTTAAATTAAATAAAAATTCCATCAATATATATATGAATTTGTAGATTGTTTTTGTATTTTAGAATGAATTGTATATTACTGTAAATTTTGGTAAACGATTGCATGAGAGGTAACCATTTTAACTACATTTATTTCCCAACCCAAAGGGTGGTGTACCCCCCCTTTTTAAACCCCTCCCCCCGGCATGGCCACACCATGCCTGTCTGACTACGTCAAACTTTTCGGGTTTTTCAAAATTTCCAGCTTGCACACTTGAAACTGACCTGTTTGTTGTTGTAAAGCTTGGTTTTTTTCATCTGTGTGAACAAGCTGTGTGTTTATCCTCTTGGAGGCGCTAGAGGGAGAGATTAGGAAGGTTTTTCTTCAGAGATTATAGACTCGATTAAATCACATGCTTAAAAGCCGTGAATGTCATTGATCAACATTGAAAAGCACAAAATAAGTCCTCGTAGAGCGAATCTGTGCGAGCGGAAACTCCAGAATCATCGGAACCCCTGAAGAGACCGATTGTGCTCATGGGACTCGAGGTTGTTGTGGTTTTATAATTTTTTTCCAGAATGATTCTTCCTGGATAGATATAAGGGGAATGTGGGGCAGCGGTGGTCTAGTGGTATAGGGCGCTGGATCGCTGATCCAAAGGTTTGGGGTTCGAGTCCCACTCTCCTCAAGGTTGTCACAGTCCCCCCCCCCCAGTGCAGCTAACTGGGTTATCAAAGGCCGGCATGTAAAAGAACCATTGCTGACTTTCGTAAAGAGTAGCTGCAAAGTCGTCAGTGTGTTTCTGTCCCTTGCTAAAAGGGTTGTGACAGGAAGGGCATCCGACGTAAAAACCTCTGCCAAATCAAACGTGCGAATCAGATGATTTGCTGTGGCGAGGGAAAAAGCCGAAAGGAAGACAGACAGATATAAGGGGAATGTGTGTGTGTGTGTGTGTGTGTGTGTGTGTGTGTGTGTGTGTGTGTGTGTGTGTGTGTGTTTAAAGTCCATGGTGCATTTTTATAGTTTTAAATTTACTTCAGTGTGATATTTTAGAATTAATTACAAAACTGGATTTCGCTTTTGATTTCTTGTGATCCATGTGTTTAGCTTCGCCCTCAAAGTGGCTCGGCTGCGATAGGAACGAGTTCTGTCTGTCTGTCTGTCTGTCTGTCACACTTTTGTTTTTGGACATTTACACGCCACATGCTGAAGCCAGGGCTTTCAAACTTGATATGCTGCATCATTACTATCGGTGTTAGACTGAGTTTTTGTGCGAGTGACCTTGGCCCACTTTCCAAGGTCAGAGAGGCAAAACTGTATATCAGGTTTATTAGATATTTACTTGCTGCGTGCTGAAGCTGGTGCTTTGAAACTCACTATGCTTGACCTATATTGACATCCTGATGAAAAGAGCCTTTCGGTGGGAACATATGGAGCCCCGTGTTATGGTTTGAGCTTTCACCCGGACCCAGAAATGCAGGAGACGGTGTATAGTGTAACAGGAACAATATATTGTGCACACACACCCAATCATTCAAAGTAAGTTTGATGTGGAACAGCTAATTAGCCTAATGCTGTGCACTGCTGGAGAAAACCAGGATACCCTAAAGAAACCCCACGACAGCAGTGGAGACTCCATGGAAACTCCACAAGCTCGTACATCAAACCCAGGACCTTCTTGCTGTGTCTCACGAATTTTGATAACCTGCTTCAATATTTACTTTTTTTTTTTTAATCCTGTTAAAAATGTTGCTCCAATCTAGGATTTGTAACAATTGAAGCAGTGTGACATGTTCCACATGAAAAGTGATGCATCTTGACGCTGCAGGAGCTGCTGTGCTTCCCCAGATATCACTCGTATGGGTGCCAATATGTTCAGCTGAAGGGAAGGTGATATATTTAGAATATTTCTTCAGTAGCTGTGTGTGTGTGTGTGTGTGTGTGTGTGTGTGTGTGTGTGTGTGTGTGTGTTTTGGTGTTGTACTGTACAGGATATCCTGTTAATGAAGGGTGAGGGAGAGGTAAAGCTGAACATGGCTGCCGGGAAGGGCGAGCTTGTCGTAAAAAGCAGCGGCGACGCTGGACAGGAAGTGATCCGTTCTAAGCTGCAGGAAGTGGAGGACTCCTGGGCGGCACTGCTCTTAAGGGCTATGAGCTGCCACAGGTAATGTATGGTCTTATTCCACATCTGATTTATTTTTTTATTAATAATAATAATAATACATGTGTTTTAGTTCTGGCCATGCACCCCACTCTACCACCTCAGCTTAAGGCTGCTTTTCAATGCAACACGACTTCAATATAGTGATTTCATCATATTTACACCTCCCCACTCCCATTTTCTCCCTAATTTAATCATGTCCGATTCCCCACCCATCAGGTATTACCTTCTCGATCACACAACCACCACTGCCTTGGGAAAGGCGAAAGCATGCACACGCCCTCTCCGTGACATGCGATGCTGCCACCCACCTCTTTTCGAACTGCGGCGGCCACTTGGAGAGAAAGCGCTATCCGCAGCTTTGTATGAATGAGCTCATGGATGCCATGATTGTGTGTCGATTGCTGTGAGTGACAGGGAAGTGAGCGTATGCCCCCCCCGGTGAGAGTTCGGCCAATCGGCTCCCATAGACTCCCGGCCACGAATGACTGTGGTATTACCCTGGATTCGAACATGCGATCTCTGAGTTAATAATCACATGGTTTGTCCATGTGCCACTCGGGAGCCAATCACGTTCACTTCTGACACAAAGTCAGTATTTATTTCCTTAACGGACAATCCTCTGACTGCTTTTTTCCTTTTCACTGAAATCACATTGAGTGTAATGAAGAGTTTGCTTTTCAGCGTGGCACATTTTCCTCAAGTCGTAATGAAAACAACACCAACTGCAGGTGGAATTTCGTATGTTTACTCCTTTTAAAACACAGAGTGTGTGTGTGTGTGTGTGTGTGTGTGTGTGTGTGTGTGTGTGTGTGTGTGTGTGTGTGTGTTTTTAGCCGTCTGGAATGGACCGTGAGTCAGTGGGGGCTGTTCATCGAGTCCCAGGCCCAGCTCAGGACGTGGCTGGAGGAGGTAGAGGCTGAGGTTAAAGGTCCTCTGGAGCCTCAGCTGGGTCTCAGAGAAAAAAGGCAGCAGCTAGACAGACTGTGTCTGCTCTCAGCCGACGTAGAGGACCACCAGGGAGCACTGTGTTATTTAGAAGAGAGCGCCGCCGAGCTGTACAAGCGTACCGGAGACCCTGCCTTCAGGGAAGAGGAAACCGCTCAGCTCAGGGCACAGTTCGATGATGTCCGAGCAGCCGCCGAGGTGATCGCCGAACGATAAGATGAGATGTTTCAAAGAACAATGTGATGTTTAATTTAATCTGTTTAACATGGAGATGTTTAACTGATGGCGCTTCACAGGAAAGAGTCCGCCTTTCAGAGGGTGTCGTTTTCGAGCACGAGAAGTACATGGCGACGGTGAGAGAGCTGACCGATTGGCTCATGTCCAAAGGGGAGGAGCTTCAAAGGTGTTCTGACCCATCTGGTGACTCCGCCAACGTCGAGAGGAAGCTGATGGAAGTTCGGGTGAGAAAATGAAGCAATTGATGTGAAAATAAAATTTTACGTCACCACAACCGTCCGTGTTTTGATTTTGGGGGAAACTTTGGGCTTTTTACACCCGAGCCTAGGCTCATCAGGGCGGTGCTTGTCCCTGGTTTCCGTAGCGTGAAGTGACCAGGAGTTGAACTCCTCCTGGATGGGACGGTTGTCCATCGCAGGTTACCTTCCCAGTATATTTTTACTGGTTCCCATTTGTACTTCTGGGTAAACAGAGGCATTCTTGTGGTTGAGACATTGCTCAGGGGTCTTATCACAGTGGGGGGGTCTAACTGGGATTTGAAAACACAGCCTCCTGCTCATGAGCCCAGCACCCTAACCACTACACCACCGGCCCCACAATTGGGGGGGGAACTATTATACTTTTAATCATATTGTTTATATTTATACAGCAACTAGGGATTTTTTCGAAGTATAATGTGAAGGTCGGTTGGTTAATTTGTTTGTTTTTTGTTTGTTTATGTATTTATTTGTTAATATTCAGGAACCTTTACTCAGTATCGCATGTTCCTTTTTTACAAATAGAATTTTAGTCACTAACAAAATCAGAAAGTAAGCTGGAGGTGGAGCTTCCTTTTCAATTTATTTAATGTTCTTTTTTTTTATTTTATGAAAACTTTACCACAGACCTAAAAATATGAATGAAAACACTCAGTGTTATTTGATTACGGTGATTATATATTTTTAATATGGCTGAAAAAGGAAATTTGAATTTTTAAATTTTTAAAAAATTTAGGACAAACAAATCTCTTGAAATTTCAGAAATAATGACATCAGTATAAGTGCTTGTAATCTTCTGCTAAATGTGCATGTTTAAGATACAAATACCACTAAATTCTTCTGTTTAGTATTTATTATATGTATCCATTTAATCGGGTTTTTTTTTATAAATAGTACGAAAGGTGTCAATAATTTGAATATGTGATTTTTTTTTTTTTAAATAACCATCAACAAACTGTGGACTATTTGGGGACACTTTTTTTTTTTAAGGACATAAACTATTAATTACTGCGTTCTAAACACCCACACATTTTAACCTTTTTAAAAACATCAGGATATTTTAATATATATGAATATGCAAATTAGGAAAAATTCCCCCATGTCTTTCTGCCATCACAATTAGCCTAATATAACTCAAATTAGCCAACATAGCTAGCTGATAATAAATGATCTCACATCTCTCACAAGTTACATGATAAATGAGCATGTCCATAGCAACCACATACCAAGTCACTGTTATCCCCTGATTTCGGATGTGATCAAATGAGACCGGTTGGTTTATTTAGTGACATCACATGTTGCTCTGCCTCTTTATGATGACGGTCATGTTTATGGAAATTGTTACATGAAAGTAATCTGTATAATCAAGATCAGCGTGGAGTAAATCATATAAAATTAAATTTAAAAAAAATTAAATACAAATTAATTTTTTTTTTTTTTTTAATTTTTGTAATATTATTGTAAAAAAATTAAAAGCAGCATTAATTATTCAGGGCCCAATGACACTGAATACAAAATGTTATATAAAGATGAAAGTGTGATGAGAACAAGCAGGAGGTTTCCTTGGTGCGGTTCTGGACGGAATGGGGAGTTTTCTGGATCATTGTTTCCTGTTTTGGTTTCATTCTCAGTTCTGCTCAGCCTTACACAGCACGAGCTGATCCAGAGAATAAAGCGCTGCACAAGAGAAAAAGAGAAAATGATGTGAGAAAATATTGATTTTAAGTATGGAGCGACTTGATGGACTTGTATTTGCCCGTGGGGTGTGTGTGTGTGTGTGTGTGTGTGTGTGTGGGTGGGTGTGTGTGTGTGCGTGCATGCGTGCAAGATTCTGAAGGAGAGATTTCAGGGAATATTTTTATGAAACTTTAATTTACCCACAGTACACCTTCACATCAAAAATGATTGGCATTCTTTGAACAAATGGTAAAAAAAAAAAATAACGTATGTGTGTGTGTGTATATATATATATATATATATATATATATATATATATATATATATATATAGTGGTACCGTGATTTACAAAATTAATCTGTTCTGAGGGCAAGCCCCTAAGTCAAAATGTTGATTAGATAAAACAAAAATTCCCATTGGAAATAATAGAAGGCCAATTAATCCGTTCCAAGCCCCTCCCAAACGCATATAACCTGCACAAACACGTATATTTGACCTAATATATTAAAGATATACATGTAAAAACAATAAATGGCACTGGGAAAAAGACAGGAGGCAGAGCTGGATGTAGCAGAGATGAAAATGTTGAGGTTCTCTTTGGGAGTAACGAGGATGGATAGGATCAGGAATGGGTCCATCAGAGGGACGGCACATGTTAGAGATTTTGGAGACAAAGTCAGAGAGGCTAGATTGAGATGGTTTGGACATTTACGGAGGAGGGATAGTGATTATATTGGTAGTAGGATGCTGAGTTTGGAACTACAAGGCAGAAGGCTTAGAGGAAGACCAGAGAGAAGATTTATGGATGTGGTGAAGGAGGACATGAAGGTAGTTGGAGTAAGAGAAGAAGATGCAGAGGATTGGGTGAGATGGAGGCAGATGATTCACTGCGGCGACCCCTGAAGAGAACAGCCAAAAGGAAAAAAAGGAAAAGATGTACAAACAATAAATATTTAATAATAATAATACATTAACAATAATTAATAATAAATAATAATAAAACAAGAATAAACAATAAGTCAATTAACCCTTCTGATCATCGACTGCAGCAAAGATGTCATGTGGGCAGGCATGAAGTGGTGTGTAACAGAGAGGGGAGGACAATTTTGTGCATGTGCACGCTATGAATACCAGCGAGGAAAGGCTCGTGGTTAATTCCCGCAAGGCCAGTGCTTTTCAAATAGTGGGGTGCGCCCCCTCCCACCCCCGGAGGGGTACGGTGTGATGCCAGGGTGGGCGCGCATGACCCTGGGGAATATGTTTTTTTGCCATACTGTACAGTACTAGAATTAAGTGTAATTGCACATCCTGTACAGTAGGCGGAAGTGGTGCTCTCATTGTTGGCTATGGTGTAGGGAAAAAGTACTGAGCAAATGATATGAAGTGCAGTAAACACTATAGTCATGTGCTGGGGGATGGGGGGGGGGTCGTGAAATGTTTTGGTTTTTTTTATTTTTTTTTTTTTTATCTTTCTATATGGGCATCACAGAAAATAATTGAGAAGCACTGCACAAGGCATTCTTGGAGTGCGGAGGAATACACTCGGAAAAATACGAGGCGAATTGGCCTGGAAAAGCCATTTCCCCAGCAGAGCTCGTAAATCAAAATTTTGCTGGTTGGATGGGGCGACGTTTTGGTGGATCGATGCTCATATCATGGAAACCTCGTTATTAAAAGACACTCGTACATCAAGGTACCACTGTGTCTGTCTGTCTGTCTATCTATCTAAGTAGGAGGGACTACATGAGATACTTTACATTTATAGACATGCGTCTTTTACATTTTAAATTTAAATACTTTACATACATACAGTAAATACTTCAATTTACATATTTTTTTACAGTTATCACTTTACATCTGTTTACATACTTCCTTTACAGTTTAAATTTTACATCCAGTCAAAACTCTTATTTACATGCATTTTTACACTTTGCGTTACATACAGAAAATATTTTTCCCATTTACATATTTTTCCAGAACAAATTTTGTACGTTTTATTATAGATCTATATTCCATGCATTACATACATACAGTACAAACAAATATTTATATGTCGCTAATTCTGGCACGTGCCACTCAAAAGCGCTGGTGGTGAGTCTGAGAACTTATTGATCGTCATGGCAGGCCAAGTGTGAACGGATGTGTTTTAAGTTGTGACGTGAAGGTGTTTCTGTTCACTTGGGATCTGACGTGGATCGGTAGATTGTTCCACAGTATTGGAGCCGATTCGCAAATGAACGTGCGATCGGGTGGCTGGAGATCCAGGAGATTCTTTCAGTTTGATGGGTTTTGTTTATTGTTTCACTCCTTTACATTACATACAAGCTCCGCAGTGAATATTTTACATACTGTGTATTGAATTCAAACTTTACACTAAAATCTGAAACAGAGATTTTGCACATTTCCCAGATTCGACACTTTGCGAGATTTTATACAGTAAAATGTTTCCAGTCGTTACATGTTTTATTTAACACCTTGTACATGATTTTTTTTTTTTACATAATTACAGTGAACATTACTCTGTTTCTTTCATTCATTTTTTTTAACCACTTAATGCTAATTAGGGTCGCTGGGAGGCTGGCGCCCCATCTCAGCCGACTCTGGGCAAGGGCAGAGTACACCCTGGACAGCTCGCCAGGGCGTCGCAAGGGAGAACGTGTTCCATGCATTTTTATTTTTTCTTTGTTTTACATTAAACTCACGTGACCTGCAGTGTGTTTAAGTGCGGGCTGTAGCAAGGAAGTGCGTGGAGTGTGTGAACTGAGCCGAGTTGTACCGAATGAAGTGAGAGTCTCTGGATGGCCGCCTCAGGGGGGAAGGAGAAATGTCACTGGTTATAATCTTCCATTATATATTAATCGGCCTGCATTAGCCTTTTAGCTCCGGTGGAAATAACGAGAAGGAACTCCGAGTGTTTAAATGTGGTTCTGTTCTTTAACAGAGAGAGAAAAGAGGAGTGTGGGGGGGTGACGACTGAAAACACATCGCGTATGCAGAGAGAGAGAGAGAGAGAAATAGACGGAGTGAAAAAGAGAGGGAGGTTAAGAGAGGGGGAGAGAGAGGGAGTGAGAGAGAGAGGAATAGACGGAGATGGCGTGAAAGAGAGAGAGGGATGGAGGAATAAGGAGAGGGAGGTTAAGAGAGGGAATGAGAGAGGAATAGACGGAGAGACGGTGAAAGAGAGAGAGGGAGGGAGGAATAAAGAGAGAGGGAGGGGAGAGAGAGAGAGGGAGTGAGAGAGAGGAATAGACGGAGAGGGAGTGAAAGAGAGAGGGATGGAGGAATAGGGAGAGGGAGGTGAAGAGAGGGAATGAGAGAGAGGAATAGACGGAGAGACAGTGAAAGAGAGCGAGAGGGAGGGAGGAATAAAGAGAGAGGGAGGGGGAGAAAGGGAGGGAGGGACGGACGGACAGAGAGAGAGAGAGAGAGAGAGAGGGAGGGAGAGACGACTGACAGACAGGAGGAAAAGAGAAACGCGCGATAAATAGCTCCGGTTCCCGCCGGAAACGTCACGAGCCGCTCATGCGGCAGTTACCGTAGCAACTTTACCTCCAATCCCCCCCCTCTCTCTCTCCCTCTCTCTCTCTCTCTCTCTCTCTCTACACCAGGAGCTGGTGGCGCAGGGAGCGCGCGAAGGGCGCGAGCGTTTGCGTCGCGTGCGGCTGAGCGCGGAGAGCGCGTGCAGGCTGACGGCGGCGGCGGGCTGCGAGCTCATGGACGGCGAGGTGCTGGCGCTGGCGCGAGCCCTGCGGCAGTGGGAGGGGCAGGCGCTCAGGGCTCGCGACACCCTGGAGAGCGCAGTCACCGTGGCGACCGGTGCCGAGCGCGAGCGGCGTCGCCTTGCCGAGCAACTCGAGGACGACACGGCGCAGCTCGAGCGTCAGCTGAAGGAGTGGAGCGACGGACTGAAGAGCTCCGAGAGGCGGAACAGCGGAGCCGCCGCGGTGGACGGTTGGACCGTCGCCAAGGTAACGGAACCGCTGGAGGTGGGGGAGTGACGTTTTTCACGAGGCCGGGGGCTGGGATGTTATAACGGTGACACGGAGCGGAATGAACAGTTTTGAGGACTCTGGGTCGGAAGGACCTGGTGCACGTGATGATCAAACGCTCGAGGTCACTGTGACGCGTCAGAAGTTTCATTTTTCACTCGAGTTTATTTAGTTGTTTATTTATTTTACTTTTCATTACAAATCAAATGTCAACTATATCCAACGTTCAAACTTTAGCCACGCCTCCTCCGATTGCTACCTGCACTGTCTTCCCAGACCTAAGAGGTTCCGAATAGTACCGGTCCCCAGGAGTCACAGATGTGTGTGCATCAGGTGTGTATCTGGGAGTGTTCAGTGGTGAACCATCCCGCCTCCACAGCAACAAGATCCTGGGTTCGGGGTGAAGCTCTGCATGTTCTCCCTGTGGTTCCCTCTCACACACACACACACACACACACACACACACACACACATCAGATTGATGATTGGCTGTTCTGAATTGCCTCTAAGTGTGTGTGTGTGTGTGTGTGTGTTGCCCTAGAATTGGCTTGTGAACTGTTCAGGGTGTACCCCCGCATTTGCCTCGTGTCGGCTGAGATGGGCTCCAGCCTCCCAGTGACCCTCATAGGATGAAATGGTTAATTTAGTTAGTGAATAAATAATTATTGAAGGTTTTGCACACACAGCTATACCAGGAACCAGGAGGAGGACAGGCTGGTGAGGACAGGCTGGTTCCTTTCATTTCTAACACTGTGTCTCCAGGAATAAAACGGAGCAACGTTTTGTGGTGGTTGTTATTATTATTTTGACTGTTGGTAGAAATCGGATCACAGAATATCACAGCAATTATACCATAAGGGGTTTGATATTTTTTGGAAGTGCACCTGGTTTAAAAAGGGACTTAAATGCTCTCAAAGAAACTCGAGGACAAGGCTGGATGAACAGGGACAATGTACCGAGTCCCACGGCACGCTGGGCTACAGCTGTTTTTCTGTGTGTTTTTAATGTGATTGGGTAAAGCTCCGTATTTAATGTAAAAATGTATCGAATTTCAAAATTAAGAATTTAAAGCAGAAGATTTTGTGGTGAATTAAACCCTTATTGCGGATTGTAATTGAATTTGAGGAGTCGGAAGATTCTCGGTTCTTCCACTAGGGGGCAAAATGGAGCAATAAACTCAGCAATAAAGCGTGTGTGTTTGTGTGTGTGAGAGGGAAAGAGAGAGAGATGGGAAGGGAGAGAGATAAAGAGAGATGGAAGGTGAGAGAGCAAGGGAGAGCCAGGAGGGAGGGATAGAGAGGGAAAGAGGGATGAAGAAGGAAGAGAGAGAGGGATGGAGAAGGAAGAGAGAGAGGGATGGAGAAGGAAGAGAGAGAGGGATGGAGAAGGGAGAGAGATATGAAGAGGAGGAGAGAGAGGAGAGGGTGAAAGAGAGAATGGGGGGAGATAGAGTGAGAGATTCAGCTTTTTTAAGCAAACAAAAATGGAGCTCTACCAATTTCTTTTTTTTTTTTTTTTTAATATTTCATCCACTAACATCTTTTAATTTTTTTAATTTGTAAAAAATAAATGTTCAAATTGCAGGTTTCTTTATTTTTATTCTCTGAGCGATGTTCATTATTTTACTGGGCAGTGACATAAAATCCAAATGAAGCTTTATGGGCTGTACATATAAAACCTGCTGCACGGATCAACCGATGATTGGACTCTTGTAGCGCGATATGGATGTTAAATTTATTTTTTTGTATTAAATTATTTTTAAACGTGCAGCCTGCAGCCGGAGATCCGATGATTAAACATCGATAGCTTGATGTATTATGTCCTAAAATAGTTTTGTAAAATATCACAGATATTCTGAGGCACTGTTCGGCCAAAAAGTCTCACACTAATATTTTGATGGCGGGCATTTATCCCTGATCACAGCATGTAATCTCCATGGCGATGTTGCTCTGGTTGGTCCGGTCGAGGCTCAGCAACACTAATGTGATCATAAAATAAAGCAGCTGACGATCTGAATGTTCTGAATGTGGAGGTTATCACATCAATGCACTTTTTCTTCCCTGATGGCTCGGATATAAAACAGGGACTCCAATAATGAGAGAATGGTTCAGGGAGCACGAAGAATCATTTTCACATATGTATTTGCCCTCCAGAGTCCCGACGTTGACCATATTGAAAGTGCTCTGGATGTGCTGGAGAAGATTTTATGGAGGGGTTCTGTTTTCCCTCATCGATTTAAGACGTCGGTGAGACACAAACCCGACACAATGGTTGGAAATAAACGTTCTGTTGCTTCAGTCTATTGAAACAATCACATGACAATTAGGAGCTGAGATTAAGGATAAAGGCGGAACAAAAGCATCACCATGTGGGCGGCGACTTCTTTAACCAGACGGTGTCTGTCTGTCTTCCTTTTGGCTTTTTCCCTTTTACTCGGGAGTCGACACAGCGAATCATCTGATTCGCACATTTTGATTTGGCAGAGGTTTTTAGGTCGGATGCCCTTCCTGTCACAACCCTTTTTAGCAAGGGACAGAAACACGCTGACGACTTTGCAGCTCCTCTTTACGAAAGTCAGCAATGGTTCTTTTACATCAACCTCTCACCATAGACAGCGACAGACATGGCCCGCCTTTGATAATCCAGTTAGCTGCACTGGGGGGGACAGTGACAACCTTGTGGAGAGTGGGACTCGAACCCCCAACTTTGGATCAGCGAGCCAGCGCCCTATACCACTAGACCACCACTGCCTCCTCTAACCAGATGGTGTATATTAATCAATATTGCTGTTCAGTAAAATATATTTATCTGCAAATTGATTGAAAGCATATTATTATTATTATTATTATTATTATTATGTTTAGTGGTTGTGGTCTTAGAGGTGGTTATGGTGGTGGTTATACTGTGGTAGTGGCTGTGGTTGTAGTTGTGGGGGTGGTAGTACTGTAGTGGA
>CM045751.1:2837500-2857500 GCA_024760905.1 Plotosus lineatus | reverse complement strand
AAATGCTTCGACTCCCCTCACAGCATTCAGGAAGCATCCTCCAGCCTCCAGAGAATTCAGGTCCGTAGATGCAGCCTGTCGGCGTCTCGCTTTCTCAGCCAGAGAAGCTTCATAGCATTCAGGTAGAGGCAGGTGATGTCAGGAGCCGGGGACCCGTCACCATGACAACAGCCCGAGTTATATTTAACCTTTTAGGGGAAACGGGTTTGAAAGTTTATTCTTGGAAATCAGAGTAGGATTAAAATCCATATTGACTCAGTTTGGACTCGGAACACAATCAGAACGGTAATGATCGGCTCTTCGCTCTTCAGGTGGAGCTCAGTGCTGGTTATAAAATCTTAAAATTCTCATTCATGGTCGTGTTGTATTCGTACGCGTAAACTCCTGATGACATCATGATACATTTTCCTTCTTCTGTTTTCTTCCCTTTCGCGGTTTGGACCTGGCGAGACTTCGTACTGTGGGACCGGTCGGGGCGATCGTTTAGACCTTGTGAATTATTCTGGTTTGTCACGGTGGCGAGGTGCTGGTGGAAGAAGAGGGGCGGTACGACTGGAGCCGATGTACATCTGGGAAGCTAACGGGTGGCAGCAGAGGTTTTGGACGAATGCCAGATTGGCCCCGGCAGGTGGTCTTTGTTTTTTCGCCAGCCAGATACGAGCCAGGGCTTGACAAAGTGACAGGCCTTTCACAGGTCCCATGGGCCACTTTATGAACCCGCCAAAATAGCCAAGGACACGCCAGAGCGGTCTGTTTTATGGCCTCAATTAGGCACAGAAAAGCCACGAGGACGCCGGTCAGCGAGGGTGCATGGGAATGATGTACGAGCCAGAGTGAAACACACGTTAGGTTGGGACGGGATGGTGAGGGAGGAGCGAAGAGATCGACGAGAACCCTAATGCAGGTCACTCGTTTTATTTATTCATCATCGACCGCGTTTCGAATGTGGAACGATGTTTCTGCGCCACCGAATCCACTCAGCTCTCAATATGCCGGGGATTATTTCACGCTCAAACGCATCTGTATGATCCAAGGCGAGAGAAACTTGGCGAGGCGGCACGCGCGGGCATCACAGATGGAGCTGAGACACAGGGGGTTAAGGGTCGTGCCGTCAGCGTGCCGACATGACCGCTCGGACTTAGCGTCGTCTCGGGCGGCGTGACTGACATCTCGCCCGTTGTGCTCCACAGGAGTTTTTGAGTGACAGCGAGCAGGGCCAGGCCCGATTAAACGCCGCGCTCTCCCACGGAGATCGCCTCGCTGCTGTGGTGTCCATTGACAGGGTGGACGCGGTCAGGGCCAAAGCCAACGTCGCCAGGGATGACTGGAGGAGTCTGATGGAGAACCTGAAGCAGAGAGAGATTGTATTACAGGTACGACTAAAACAGGGCATTAATATATCAAGCAGAAGTATTGGCACCGGAACTGTTTGTCTCGTGGTGTATTTTTGATGTTGGTTCCGAATCTTTAAATGTCATTTTGGGTTAAAACCTCACCTTTCGCTGACTCGTCACCTCCTCAGTCAGATTATGAAACTATTTATGGTGCCTGTGGAAATTCACGACTAGTCATGTAACAGAACCGCAAAACCAGGAAGTAAACAAAGAATTGGGGCGGGTGGGGCGGGGCTTAAATTTTTCACAGCATTTAGATTTAACTTGGACCACTAAGAAAAATAAATAAAAATGAAACACATGGGCGGTTCAGTTATGCAATGGTTTGCACGTCCACCTCACAATAAGAAGGTCCCAGGTTCGATTTCCGGGCTCGGGGTGCGTTTCTGTGTGGAGTTTGCTTGCATGCGTGCTTGCATGGGTTTCCTCCGATTTCCTCCCACATTCCAAAAACATATACAGTGGGCTAATTGGCTGTTCCATATCACCCCGAGGTGTGAGTTCCTATGGTTGTGTGGGTGCCGGCCCGGCGGGCTGTTCAGGGTTAGAATGTCTAAAAGATTCTGTGATGCCAGGAACATTCAGCCAGACCCAAAAATGCAGGACACAGAGTGTGATGAAAACGGATGCGCTTTATTGTTGACAGGGAAGGCACTAGAGCACGGGTTAATCATATTTTCTAATTCTTACTTTTTTGAAGGCAGAATTAGTATTTTTCCCTCTAGCATCGCTGCAGGGGCAAATATTTTTTTCGTGTAAGCACAATTTTAATGAAAGCACATTACCCAAAGGGACAGAAACAGAGGTGTGTGTGTGTGTGTGTGTGTGTGTACAGGGTCTGCAGTGTCAGATGCAGGAGTTTGAGGCGAGTGTGGAGCCTTTTCAGGACTGGATCAACAGAACCGAGATCAGCGTACAGGAGAGCAGCACTCGACTCCACGATCTCCCCGCTAAGAGACTGGAGCTCAGCAAACTCCAGGTACAGGGGTGTTAATCACACACCCATCACACACCCAGTCAGGCATCGGGGAGTAAACATATTTGTTTAATTAAATGTGGAGACTACTGACTGACTGAAGGGTTTATCACCACATTTCTGAGATTCAGATATTTTTAGCGGTTTGTATAGTAACATGTAAATAGCACGATAATAACATGTTTATAGCGGTACCCTGACTTATGAAATTAATCCTTTCCGAGGGTGAGCGCGTAAGCAAAAGTGTTCGTTAGAGAAAACAAAAATTCCCTTCGGAAATAATAGAAAACCAATGAATCCGTTCCAACCCCCTCCCAAACTCCTATAACCTGCACAAACACGTATATTTCACAGAATATATTAAAGATAGACATGTAAAATGTACTCCGGTTTCCTCCCACAATCCAAAATCATGCACAGGAGGCTAATTGGCTGTTCCAAGTTGCCCCTAGGTGTGAATGTGAGTATGAATGTTTGTGTGAGTGTCGCCCCTGTGATGGCCTGGTGAGCTGTCCAGGGGGTACCCCGCCCTCACCGTCAGCTGAGATGGGCACCAGCTTCCCTGCAACCTTAGTTAGGAATAAGCGGTTCAGAAAATGAAAGACTAGAAGTTCATGTATTAAAAATGGTCATTTACCCGTCAGGTATCCAGATGGAGATTCTCCCTTTAAATGCTCTATGTTCCCTCTATTTCCATCTCCGTAAAAAAAGAAAAGAAAAGAAGAATCCTTTCTCGTGTCAGAATGGACTGGAGTTGTTTTCCTGATTCCCTGTGACTCTCACCCCAGCTGCTCTCAGTACAACTGCTTTCGGGTCTCATATTGTCATTAGATACCTTAATGAGACACGTTGAATTAAATTAACTCAGTCAGCGGGGATGCGAGCATTTGAACTAGCTATTAACGAGCGGTGCTGACTGTAAGCTACAGCATTCACACCGTGCGTGGCAGTCACATGGTTCTGTCTGGGAAATTAAACAGAGGTACGACAGGCAGTACTCGCAAACACGGAGGATGCTATGCTGTTACACCGTGTACTGCTATGGCAATCAGGGCATCTGTTTGGGCATGGAGTATGTTGCTATAGAAACAAGAAGAGGAGCATCTCTGAGCTTTTAATGGGGTAATTAGTGTAATTCTGAACGGAATCGTGTGTTTGAAGAGTGCGATGCAGTGTACTTGTAATTAAATGAACGGCGATAGACGTTTATAGGGGTGGTGGGGGGGTTTAACGGGATTCCCGTTTTATTTGAAAGGCTTAATATGGTTCCCCTGTCCGTATGAGGTAATAAAATCTCAGTGCTGATTCTGCCAAGTCAGGCGTTTTACACAGCAACGGATTGGACTCGGATGGAATTATTGCGGCCCGAGAGAGCTCTGTCGGAACTCAGAAGATTCTCATGTAAACTCGTTATAACGTCTTTGGAAAGTTATATCGATAGGCACCTCAGCCTGTCCTCTTTCTTTTCTCTTTTTGTCCACCAAAGGAAGATTTCAGAGTTATAAGATTCTAATGTTGTTTTTAATGTTCTCCCCCCCCCCCCCACCCCCCCGTTCCTCCCATCACCATCCCTGTCCCTGATGTTTAGTTGGTGTTGGAGGAGATGAGCTCCATGGAGTCAGAGCTGGGAATGCTGAGAGAGAGAGCGCACAGCCTGTGGGAAGGACAGGCGGCTGGGAAAGGATTCGTGCACCGGGTGTGTCAGCTCGCCGCGCGCTACCTAGCTCTGAGTAACCGCACAAAGGTAATGAGTTTAAATCATGCTAACACGCCCACGTAGTCTTCATGAACTATTGAACTGCTGATGCAAATCCTGAGCCTAATCCTGCACATGCACTTGGTTCACTCTGATGTTGGACTAAGAACTCGCTGGTATCAGATGCTATCAGTGAGAAGGAGAATCAGGTCCGACACTAGGTTCTGACAGTTTGATGTATGCATGATGTCAGGATATCAGGAGGGTGGTCAGTGGGATAACGATGTATGAGGAGAATAATTGTTTTAGTATTTTAAGTACTCCATGGGGGCGAGACAGTGTAGCGATTAGCATGTCTGCCTCACAGTGAGAAGGCCCCAGGAATTTATTTAAATTTATTTTAAAGGAGACACTTCAGTATTCAATAATTCTCAAGCTTTTCCCACAATTCAGTGCAGTATAGTGTGGCATGTACTACACTGAAATGGCATGATCTGATTGGTTCATTATACCAGAATAACAGACAATAATTTACAGCAACATAGGAATGGCACAAACTGATTGGTCCAGTATCTTAGTAATAATAAACATTATCCCGAGTTGCAAGTGCAAGGCAAACACACACACATGCATGCACACACACATACACACACACATATTCAGGGTCAATTTGTACCGGCCAATTACCCCAATGTTCATGTCTTTGGACTGTGGGAGGAAACCGGTTTTCCCGGAGGAAACCCCCCACAAGCACAGAGAGACCGTGTAAACCCCACACAGAAACGTCCTTGCAGAAGACAGGACTTGAACCCAGTCCTTTTTTGCTGTGAGGTGGATGTGCTATAATAACACTATAATGTTTTGTGGTATTTTGTTGACCGGTCTTCAGTTGATGCACCGCCCAGCCAAGCATAGATATTACCTCATGAGAAGTACTGTGCTGCTCTTGCAGAATGTGGCTGACCTTTAAACTCGTGTTTGTCGGTTGTTTTTTTCCGGGTTCTCATTACGGCTCCATGTGATTTATTATTCTTTCATCAGAAGAAAGCACTTTTGGCAGAAAATCTAAACCAGTCCATCCTCGTGAAGCCATGCTTGATTTCTAAGGTTGTTCTCTCATTATTTTCTAATGCTGGTCTTTGGGGAACACATTCACCGGATGCAGGTCGATCGAAAAGACCACACCGACTGGCAGGAGGTTTTTCTAATCCCATTTACTGATTACAGTGTACCTTGACTTATGAATTTAATCTGTTCCGAGGGCAAGCTCGTAAACCGAAAAGTTCGTTAGATGAGACAATTATTCCCATAAGAATTAACAGAAAACCAATTAATCCGTTCCAACCCCCTCCCAAACTCTTATAACCTGACACAAACATGTATATTTGACCTAATACAGTGGTACCTCACCTTACGATGGTCCCAGTAAGCGAGAAATCTAGGTTATGAAAAACATTTTCCAAAAACTTTTGTCTCTGTATACGAAACAAGTTCTCCTTATGAAACATGCCAAATACGCCATTCAAACGTGCCATTCAAACACTATCTCCCAACATTCCGCCCTGCTGGCCTCCCATTGGCTAGGAGGGATGACGCAGCTCCCTTGAGCAGCAGCTTGTTTCATGAGGTTTTCGAGTGTGCTCATTGCAACTTTATTTTTTTGGCTCAAGCTTTTAACGTTGCATAAACATTTGTAAACATTATAACTCCGCTAAGAAGACATGGTCAACACAAAGTAAGTACCTTAAAAGGTATGCTTTTATCATTTTTAAAGGGTAGTATTGGGGGCCTTGGAACGAATCACGCGTTTTACATGTAAAATGCGGTTCTACAAAATTAATCCATTCCAGAGGCGATTCTGTAACCTGGATTTTTCGTGAGGTACCACTGTATATTAAACATAAACATGTAAAAACAATACATATTTCAGAATAATAATACATGTTCATTCACATTAATAATAATTAATAATAAATAATAATAAAACAAGAATAAATAAGTCAACAAACCCTTCCGATCATTGACTGCGGTGAAGATGTCAGGTGGGCAGGAATGAGGTGGTGTGTAACAGAGGAGGGGGAGGAGAATTTTGTGCGTGTGCACCCTAAGAATGTCGGTGAGGAAAGGCCCATGGTGAGCTCCCACAAGGCCAGTGCTTCTCAAATAGTGGTGTATACTACCCTTGGGGGGCACGGTGTGATGCTGGGGGTGGCACGTATGACCAGGGGGAATATGTTTTTTTTTTTTTTTCATACTGTGCTGGAATTAAGTGTAATTGCATATCCACTACAGTAGATGTCAGTGGCGTTCTCATTATCGCGCTATGGTGTAGGGGGAAAAAAGCACCGAACAAACGATATGAATTGCAGTAAACACTATTCATAGTCGCGCTGGGGGGCATGAAATCTTTCTTTCTTCCTGTAGGTGGCGTCACATAAAATAATTGAGAAGCACTGCACGAGGCATTCTCGGAGCGCGGAAGAATACACGCGGAAGAATACGAAGCTGATCGGCCCGAAAAAAAACATTTCCCCAGCAGAGCTCGTAAATCAAAATTTTGCTGGTTGGATGGGGCAGATTTTTGGTGGGATCAAAGCTCATATCATGGAAAATTCGTGAAAAAAAAACTCGTAACTCATGGTACCACTGTAATGGAATACTGAATCATATGGAATGTTAACGTGATTTCTAGAGATAATTGCCATGTACAGAATATTAAAGTGTCTGTATGCATACACTGATTTTTTTATGCTGGCAGGTGCTGGTAAATGGTTTATTTCAGCACTTCATTAGAAACCACCACCATGCTGAACATCACATTTACAACAGAATCCTGACAGCGCATCACCATCTCAATGCTTTATGATTGGTTACTTGACAGCAGTGACAATGGCAACACAGCTGCCTTTCTAAAGAAGTTCGGACACTTTCAGTTCAGAGCATTTGGAGAAGTGAGGAGGGAGTGCTCTGGGTGTAAAAAAAAAAAAAAAAAAAAAGCCTTTCTTGAGCTGGCATGAACTCTGCCTATTGGGAAGAATCAGATAAAGCATAGGCTCTGACTATTTAGAATACAGGATCTTATGGAAAACTGGAGTGTAGGGACTATGGAAGTGTATGGAATTCCGAAGCATGGGAAATTTTGGATCATAAGGAGTACGAAGCATATGGGATTTAGAGTGTCGCGAATTCTTAAGCATGAGGAATGCAAGAGTGGCTCGGAATATTAATGTGCATGGAATAGTCAGGCGAGTTTAGATATTTCTCCCTTTCCCATTGTCTGCAGGAGAAGATCTCCAGAGTGGAGCGTGTAGTGGGGGAACATCAGCTCTTCTCGCAGGGCTTACAAGAACTTCAGAGCTGGGTTTCTGAAGCTCAGGAGATCCTGGAGACCTGCCGAAATCCTACCGCTGACAAGAATGTACTGCTTACCAGAATGAGCCAGCTCGAGGTACTGGTGTTCTTCACACATCAGAACATGAACCCGTAATGTTAACATGCACGCTGTGACCCAAACAGGTCACAATGTGTTGTGCTGCAATGTTTAGCAGAGGATGATGGGGCTTTTTGCAGTGCGTTTTCAGGCGCGTGCATGTTAATGATGATTCTAATCTGCAGCTCATGTTAGTATGATGTTTGAGGTGTCAGAGTCATGGTGACATTACTGGAGATGAGTTTAACGGAAGCCCTTTCAGGAACTGCTTGCGGCACGTCAAGAGCGAGAGATCCAGCTGAAGATGCTCATCACTAGAGGAGAAGCAGTGCAGAGGAACACCTCAGCCGAGGGGGTACCCGTGGTCCGGAAACAGATCCAGGACCTGAAAGACTCTTGGGATTTGCTTCTCTCTGCCTCTATTCAATGCAAAAGGTCTGGAACAGTATCAGCTTTGACTTGTTTAATCTGATTGGTTGGGGTGGTGGGTGGGTTTTATCAATTTATAGTAATGTACCTATTTTAATTGTCATTGCTTTAGTAACAGATTGCAGAGATGCCTGTACTGCAGGCGTTGTGTTTATAAATCGGAAAGGAAATGTACCGTATATGGACATGTTGGTGTTTTTTATAAGGAGACGCTTGGGCAAGGGTCTCCGGTATCAGGGATTTGTAACCTTCACCTCTACTTTTAGGTTTCTTAACATCATTAGGATCAGGACAGAGGTATAATTTTTATCGAAATAGAGAGGTACCTTGACTTATGATATTAATCCATTCTGAGGGCGATTTCTTAAGCCGAAAAGTTTGTTAGATGAAACAATTAGTCCTATAAGAAATAATAGAAAACCAATTAATCATTCCAACCCCCTCCCAAACTCATATAACCTGACACAAACACGAAAATCTGACCTAATATATTAAAGGTAAATATGTAAAAACAATAAATATTTCATCATAATAATACATGTACATTAACATTAATAATAATTAAAAATAAATAATAATAAAACAAGAATAAGCAATGTCAACTAACCCTTCCGATCATGAACTGCGGCGAAGATGTCACATGGGCAGGTGCATAACAGAGGGGGAGGAGAATTTTGTGCTTGTGATGCCGGGGGGCGTGTATGAGCCTGGGGAACATGTTTTTTGCCATATTGTACTAGAATTAAGTGTAATTGCGCATCCTCTACAGTAGGTATCGGTGTTTCTCTCACTGTGTTCCCTATGGTGTAGGAAAAAGCACCGAGCAAACGATATGAAGTGCAGTAAACACTATTTATAGTCGTGCGCTGGCTGGGGGGATTACGAGGCTGATCGGCTCAGAAAAGCCATTTCGCCAGCAGAGCTCGTAAAACAAAATTTTGCTCATTGGCTGGGTCAGATTTTTGGTGGATCAAAGCTTGTATCATGGAAAATTCATTATAAAAGACACTCGTAAGTCAAGCTACCACTGTTTTTTTTAAAGTAGCAAAAGGAAATGGGAAGTCATTTGTTTCGCGGATTCATATCGACATTAAAGCAAGGGTTGGCAACAAAGAAAAGTTTACAGTTGTATCTCTTCAAGGTCCTGGCTAAAGTCCTAGTCTGCCCTCAGGGGTCCTTCTAAAGCCACCCTATCCCTGTCCTAGACCTGCACAAACTCCCCTTTGAGTACTGGTTCATGTATGGAATGGTCACTTGTGACAAGGAAGACATTGTAGCATTTGATTGGATACTTTTTTGTGAACAACAAGGCAGTGATTGGTTGGGGTTTTTACAGGATTACAGTAGCTACACCCCCCCCCCCTTTTCCAAATATCTTAGACAATCGATTGTTGGCGGGGGGGGGGGGGGGGGGTAAAAACCATTTCAACAATATAATAATTTGTGTCCAGATCTAAAAAGTTACCAACCCCACCTTTAACTCTCGCTATTAATGGATAGAAATTCAGCGTAATCAGGAAGTAAAACTTGAATCGAACACTTTGGATTAGTTTCCAATAACACCCCGTTTCGAAGTGTTTCGTCGTATCCAGTTCGCACCCAACAAGTGTTGCCTGCCTATCACATACACCAACCAGTGACCACTCAGGGGCAAAAGCATGCACACGCCCCCTCCCTTACATGCAATGCATTTTTTTTTTTATCGTTCTGAATCATTTGAAGGTGGCCTAACACCCGCCCCTTTTTACGAATGAACTCACGGATTGGCTGGCGATTGATGTGAGTGACAGGGAGCGTATCCCGTCCCTCCCTCCTGTGAGAGCTCGTGTTAACTCTTATGGATTCCCGGTCATGGATTGTTCCAGCAACAACCCTTGCGATCTCCAGGCGATAGTTACTCACCTAGTCAATGCGTTGCTTGGCAGCCTTGCCTTGCATTTACTGCATTGTATGTATTTATATACAGTGATTATATATATATATATATATATATATATATATATATATATATATATATATATATATTTAGTATCTCAGTAATGTTTATTTGTGCTGCATTCCTTTCCTTATTTGTTAATTTCAATAAATTCTCTATATCTGCCTTATTACACCACATTCAGCACTAAAGACATTGTGAATGGTGTGTAAGTCCAAGTGTTGTTTGCTTATTCATGCAGTACATCATGACGTGTTGATTAGCGTGAAAAATCCAGTTCAGCCGGTCACACTGTGTGTTTGCAGGTAGCAGGTGAGAGAATGTTTGTTTACTGGTTTATTTATTTATTTATTTTACCCTGCACGCGTTGTGTTCACAGCCAGCTGGAAGGCGCTTTGTCCCACTGGACCAGCTATCAGGAGGATGTGAGCCAGTTCGAGAGCTGGCTGGAACGAGTGGAGGAGAGTCTGGGGGACTCGGATAAACAATACACCGAGATGAGAGAGAAGACAGCGAATTTACGCAAGGCGAAGGTAAGCAGGGGATCCAGAACAGATCTGATGGTTCCTCCCTACAAAGAATTAAAAATATATACATGCATTTATTTATTCTTTTGACAAACCGATTACCTCTATTGGTGGTTTTTGGAGCATATTTCATAAAAAACAATTCTCAAATGAGGCGGGGTATGATCGAGAATTATTAGGTTGAGGGGTTGTTATTCGCCAAAGTCAAAGGTTAATGCAACAATTAAGTTATCCGATGGCAACGATGCAAGCGGCTCATAGAAGGATACCAAGAATTATTTGATATCTTTCCACCAATCAGCAACAAGCAAATATTTTGACTGAATAATAATAATAATAATATCCTGAGGCAGCACATTGGTGTTGTGGATAACACGTCCACCTCACAGGTGGAAGGTCCTGGGTTCAAGTCCCATGCGCCTTAAGGGCATTTCAATGTGGATTTTCCATGTTCTTCTCGTGCTTGCATGGGTTTCCTCTGGGTAACCCAGCTCCTTCCTACGGGCCAAAGACATGCAGGTTAGGCTAATTTGCTGTTATAAATTTCTCCGTGTGTGTTTGTGTGTGTGTGTGTTTACCCTGCACTGAATTGGCAAGGAATGATTTTCACGTATGTATTTTCCCCACAGAGTCCCGACCTTAACCTTATTGAAAGTGTTGGGATGTGCTGGAGAAGACGTTATGGAGGGGTTCAGATTTTCCCTCGTCGATTCAACACGTCGGTGAGAAATGTACCCGGCAGTGGATGGAAATAAATCTTCTGTTGCTCAAGTTTTCTCCAGCACGTCTGGGAAAACTTTCAATCGGGTCAAGGTCAGGACTCTGGGGGGGGCCGATACATGTGTGAAAATGATTCCTCGTGCTCCCTGATCCTCTCTTTCATTATTCAAGTCCCATTTTATATCTGATCCATCATGGAGGAAAAAGTGCATTGATGTGATAACTTCACATTCAGAACATTCAGGTCATTGGCTGCTCCATTTTATTATCACATTAATGTTGCTGAGCCTTGACCCAAACAACCGGAGCAACATTGCCAACATGCTGTGATCAGAAATGAATGCCCTTTATGAAAATATTAGAGTGTGAGACTTTTTGGCCGAGCAGTGTATATAGAGCCATGTCTCTCACTGTCTATGGTGTGAGGCATACAAAAGAACCATTGCTGACTTTCATAAAGAGTAGGCTGCAAAGCCGTCGGCGTGTTTCCGCCCTGCGATGGCCTGGCGAGCTGTCCAGGGTGTACTCTGCCCTCGCCCAAAGTTGGCTGGGATGGGCGCCAGCCTCCCTGCGACCCTAATTAGGATTAAGCGGTTACAGAAAATGAACTGAACTGAACAGTGTATATAGATTCATTCATTTTCTGAATGTCTTAATCCTAATTAGGGTCACAGGAGGCTGGCGTCCATCTCCACTGACTCTGGGCAAATGCGGGGTACACCCTGGACAGCTCACAAGGCCATCACAGGTGTCTGTACATGTACTGTATATATCCTATTTTCCCCCAATAGCTGCTTTATGAGGAAGTGTTGAGTCACTCAAGCCTATTGGAGACCATCGCCACAAAGGGCTCTAACCTTCCGGAGCACTCAGCCACTCAACAGGAGGTACAGAAGCTCAGCGAACAATACGAAGCCATCAAGGACAAAGGCAGGGTACGTTCGTGAAACAAACTATGACTGGAATAAATAATAATAAAAAAAGAAGAAATCAGAGTGCGCTTCAGTGTAAGAGTTCTCCTGGGGCCTTTCAGGTCGCGGTCAGGAAGGCAGAAGAGCTGGTGCTGGTCCATCAGGAGTACCAGCGAGGTCTGCACATGTTTGAGGACTGGCTGGAGCAGGAACAGAGCAGCCTGGGTGTCCTTTCACCCCTAGATGGAGATGTGGACACACTGGAGAAGATCTTGAAGGAATTGGATGTGAGTGTTGCATGAAAGGAAAGATGGTGTCTCTCTCTCTCTCTCTCTCTCTCTCTCTCTCTCTCTCTCTCTCTCTCTCCTTTTCCTGTCCTCATGTTTTTTTTTTCTTTCAGATGCTCCAGTCCCGTTGTTCCGAAGGACACTCGTTACTGACGTCAGCGCTGTCCAGCCGGGAGAGGGTCATTCCCTGGGGCGTCCCTCAGATTGAGGACAGGGCGTTGGAGACGGCACAGAGAGAGTGGCAGGTGTACCAGGACAGGCTGGAGAACACCCGAACTAGCCTGGAGCAGACTCTGGGCAGGCTACAGCAGCTGGAGGGACGCTTCCAGACCTTGGACCGGTGGCTGGTGGACATGGAGATCAAAGTCAGGCTAAGGAGCCACAGACGATCGGATCGCGCTGCCAAAGAACGGCAGCTACAGCAGCTTCGGGTGAGGACGTGAGAGGACGCATTCGGGGTACTCTGACACCGCTACCTGGGTCACGTATCGCGAGTCACCTGTGGGCGGGGTTTATCTATTTATTATATTGTTATTGTTATAAGTGTATGTAAAGCTTCTGAAGCCACTTAATTATGCTAAGCTAAGCAGACGGGTTTTAACTGATGAAGGAGAACAAAAGCAACAGGCCAGAAGAATCAACTTTCATGAGAACAGGAAATAGTGACATTATAATCTCGCGCTCTCTCCATCTTCATCTCCATCTTCATCTCTCTCTCCCTCCCCATCTTCATCTCTCTCTTTCTCTCTCTCTCTCTCTCTATCCTCATCTCTCTCTCTCTCTCTCTCTCTCTTCATCTCTCGCCATCCTCATCTCTCTCTCCAACACTCTTTTGTTCTCGCTGTTATTTTTTCTTGCTCTCTGTATCTCTCTTATTTTCTGTTTCTTTCTTCATCTTCTCTCCTCTCTTTCTGTTTCTCCTCTCTCTCCCCCATCTCTTAATCTCTTTCTCTCTCTCTTTGTCTCTCTCTAACTCAATCTCTTGCTCTCTGTCTCACTTTTGCATCTCCTCATCTCACTCTTTCTGTCATACTCTTCTTCTCCCTTTCTCTCTCTCTCTCTCTCTCTCTCTCTCTCTCTCTCTCTCTTAACCTTTCTCATCTTCCTCCCTCTGTCTCTTTCTCACTCTCTTAATCTCTGTCTCTCTAACTCAATCTCTCCTATCTCTCCCTCTCACTCTGTCTCTCACTCTCTGTTTCTTACTTCATCTATCCTTCTCCCTTTCTCTTACTCTCGCTCTCTTTCTCCCCTCCATCTCTTAATATCTCTCCCTTTCTCACTCTGCTTTTCTCTCTCTCCATCACTTAATCTCTGGCTATTTCTCACTCTCTTTTTCTCCATCCCTTTCACACTTTCTCTCTCTCTCACTCACTCCCTCCCTCCCCCCATCTCTTAATCTCTGTCTCTCTCTAACTTGATCTCTTCCTGCCACTTTCTTTCTCTCTCCCTCTCTTGCTCCATCCCTTCATCAATGTCTCTCTCTCTGTCTCACACTCACGACATCTCTCCCTCCCTCTTTCTCGCGCTCTCTTTCTCAGCAGTGGCAGGTGGATGCAGTACAGAAGCAGAGTGAGATGGAGGCTCTGAGTGCGTTAGCTCAGCAGGTTGTGGAAGACGCTCATGTCAGCACTCGGATCAGCGCTCGGGTCACTCAACTCACGACCCGTTACCACGCCGTCCTCCTGTGCATCCAGGTGAGGCCGGACCAGACTTCCAGAAATTAATAAAATGTGCTTCGAATTTGATCAAAGTGCAGCTTTAGTTACAGTATGTTTAAATGGAGGCGGAGCTAATTTCAGATGAAGTTTAATTTTATGAACATGGGCTCAGTTTATATATTGACTAATAATGATTCCGATGATGATGATTTAGTAGTAATATTTATAATGAACTTGATGCTTTATTAAAATAAAATAATTATTGCATGCTCATAAGTTTGATTTATAAAAACTTGAAAATAAAATATCTAACTATAATAAGCTGCTCTTCAATGTTGATGTGGGCAGGACTTTTAAATTTGTGAGATTTATGCAGAACGATACATGTAAGTTTGTGCATGGAAGCACCTGTCAGGCAATGGCATCTTTAAGATGGGATTGGTAATCACTTGACTTGTATTGCGTGGAAGTTCAGCTCAATTTATACACACCCACAAAATATCACGTGAGATCATTGACTTTCCTGCGTAAACGCAAATTTATGGGAAATTTGTTTCCTTCAGACTGGGACCAGTGCCTCTGTTTTCTCACATCATCCTGGGGTTGACTGTTTGCCTATAAGAGCCGAACACAGAGGGAGTTGTTATTGCTCAAATTATTTGCTCTGTCATTTAGAAACAGCTGAATAAACATAAGTATGAGTATGCGCTGTATCTCATCGAGAATAATGCACGTGGAATTTAAAAATTTACGATAAACACGTCGGTCGTTATAAATCCCATAATAGCTGCTGTTTCTGTTGTCGACACGCGGCCATCGATGTAATTCCTCATCTGTCTAAACTAAATTGTCTTGATTGTGGAAAACAGCTCCTCCCTCATTCCCACATAATAATAAAAGAAAGGCGCCCAACCCTCCCACCCACCCACCCACCCACCCTGAATAAAGGAGGGAAAAAAGACAATCCCACCCAAAGAGGTAAATCATCCCACAAGTCTTAAACTCATAATTAAACAATAAAGGACGTGTACTTTTACTTCCGCTGCCGTGGCAACAGAAGAATTGATTTCTTTTCTTTTTTTAGTAGCTGCAGTAATGCGATTTTGCTCCTCTGTAACCCCCCTCTCCCCGCCTCCACCCACCTTTCACGTTAGAGGTGTGTGTAATTATTCAGCGAGAAACGACAGGCTGCCACATGTGCTGGAGGAGAGAGTTGCTGATAGGTGCGTGTGTGTGAACTAGTGTGTGTGTGTGTGTGTGTGCGTGTGCGTGTACGAGTGTGTGCGTGTACGAGTGTGTGTGTGTGTGTGTGTGTGTATGCATGTCTGAGTGTGTGCGTGTGTGAGTATGCGTGTCTGAGTGTGTGCATGTGTGTACGTGTGTATGAGAGTGTGTGTGTGTGTGTGTGTGTGTACGCAAGTGCTTAATTGGAGTCGAGAGCCAGGGCATCTGGATTTCACTGTGAATTGCTTTATGAGGCATGACGGGGGGAAAATGGAAGATCAACCACAAGAAAAAAAAAATCTGTCAAGAAACCGTGAAAGAAAAAAAAAATCTGCATTTGAATCACGTTCCTTTTCCAAAACACTGAAAAATGAGTATCAGGATGAGCGTTCTGAGACGTAGCTACCCTCCCCTTCTGTCCTCCATCACGTTGCGTCTCGTTTGGAAAACTCTTCGCCCCGTCCTTATTCGTCTTCTTTAATTTCCTATCAAAGCGATGTCGGTTTCTAACGTCTGCATAACTTGAGTCCTGATGCCTGGAAATGTGGAGTATAATCATGCGTGAATACACATTAAACGCCATGGAATAGTCTTTCATCAAGTGTTAAATGCTTCACTGTTACTCAGGAGACGGTCCGACAGCTCCAGGAGGAACTGAGGAGCATCGGCGAAGCTCGGGATGCTCTCACAGGCTTCTCTGATTGGACGGGTACGACTGTGGCGGCATTTAAAGCAGCCAGTGAATGTGAACAGACCCCAGACCGCGCGTCTCTGGAGAAAAAGATGAAAAGGCTGGAGGTATGGTGCCGGGAATACACACACACACACACACACACACACACACACACTTGAGCAGCCTACAGTGCAGAGATAAATGGTGTGTCAGTGAGTTAATAGCTGCTGTATTCCTGTGCAATTTGTCATTGATGTAATTCTGCTCTGATATGAAATGACTTTGTTGCGATGTAAAATTCACAGGAATCTCTCCACACCAACGCTGTTCGCTGGCGTGGCTGCTAATAATGATGTTAATTCCACTGTACAAACTATTTTTGGGCAAGTTAAGCAAGAAATAGAATTTTGTTCACACGCGCGCGCACACACACACACACACACACACACACACACACACACACACACACACACACTGCCCCCAAATACACATGTGCAACAGTTCGAAAAGAGGTGGGTAGCTAGCATGGCATGTCATGGAGGGGGCATGCGCATGCTTTTGCCCCTCAGTGGTCAGTGGTGGTTGTGTGATAGGGAAGGAAATACAGTGGAACCTTGACTTACGAGTGTCTTTTGTCACGAATTTTCCATGATACGAGCTTCGATCCACCAAAAATCCGCCCCATCCAACCAGCAAAATTTTGATTTACGAGCATTGCTGGGGAAATGGCTTTTCCAGGCCGATTAGCCTCCAATGCTTCCACATGTATTCCTCCGCATTCCGAGAACGCATTGGGGGGGGAAAGCACCATAGGGAATACAGTGAGAGCGCCACTGCCACCTACTGTAGAGGATGCGTAATTACACTTAATTCTGGTACAGTATGGCAAAAAAGCATGTTCCCCAGGGTGTCATACGTGACCTCCCTGGCATCACACCACACCCTCCGGCATGCCCAACTATTTGAGAAGCACTGGCCTTGTGGGAGGTCACCATGAGCCTTTCCTCACAGGCATTCGTAGTGTGCACACACAAAATTCTCCTCCTCCTTCTGTTACGCACCATCTTATGCCTGCCCATGTGACATCTTCGTACCCACGGGACAGCTTTGCCACAGTTGATAAGTGGAAGGGTTAGTGAACTTATTATTTATTATTAATGTTACTGTACATGATTGTTATTATTATGAAATGTTTATTGGTTTTATATGTCTATCTTTAGTATATTAGGTGAAATATCAGTGTTTGTCAGGTTATATGAGTTTGGGAGAGGGTTGAAATGGATTAATTGGTTTTCTATTTTTTTCCGATGGGAATTTTTGTTTTATCTAAAGAACATTTTGATTGACTTACGAGCTTGCCCTCGGAATGGATTAAATTCGTAAGTCAAGGTACCGCTGTACTTGATGGGTGGGAATTAGGTACGACTACATTAGGGAGAAAATTTTAAAAAGTATATATTCTGTGGGAATTATGCAATCCGATTGGTTAACTTTCTTGGGATATTTGATATTATCCACTTTGCAAACTCAGGATAATGCTTGGAGCAGAAAGAGCAGATAGAAACTCACCATCAGTGATTCTGAAATCCTAGAAATTGAGCGAAATGCGTCTTAGTAACGTACAGTACGTGATACATTCTTCACATCTCTTGTGGTAAAAAGAAAAATATTTTATTAAAATTTTTATGGAAATGTAGTTGGAAATATGTACAATTAAATTCTTGTCAGTTTTATTTTACGGGTGTCTTCTAAAACCTGTATCCGCATCCACTTAATAAACTAGACTCGTATCACATACACGGTGTATAAACGGTTCTACGGAATACCACAGCCACTCCTTTTATGGAAGTAGCGCTGAGGTTTTTAGCTCCCGCCCCTCGTGAGCTATAGGAATGGGTTCTGTCCATTTGTCGCTCCATCACACTTTTTCTGGACCTTTACTTGTCGTGCTGTAGCTTTCAAACTTGATACGCTGGTGTACTACTGCGAGTGCTTTGATGAGTTGGTGTGTGAACGACCTTGAGCCGTTTTACATGACCTTCATGCGGTGACCGGTAGTCTTATAGAGACGCAGAGCCGGTCAGTGGTTTTAACGTGGCAGTGACGGCGGCATGGTGCACGGATGTTCACTCTGGTGGGAAAAGGTGGTGAAAGTGTTAAACGGATGTTGAGTGGAGTTCATTTTCAAAATGAAGCTGTTTTCAGGATTGCAGGTGGGAGGATGGAGATGTAAAGTGAGTCGGGTGTGTTCGGGGGGCTGAAGAATCCGCTTTTTGTAAATGATGTTCAAGAGAGATTTTTATTTTGGGGGAAATAAAAGAGACATTTTTCTCACTGCTGCTACACAAAAGGCATTGATTTGGTCTCAAACTCTCACAGACGTTGGTGTTATTCAGGCCTCTGTGGACCTGGCACAGTTTTGTGTGTGTGTGTGTGTGTGTGTGTGTGTGTGTGTGTGTGTGTGTGTGTGTGTGTGTGTGTGTGTGTGTGTGTGTTGAGGCAAGGCATGCAGCAGGGTATTGATTATATCTTTATGAAGATAGAGCACGAACAGCCTCGGAGAGTGTGGAGACAATTCAATGTCCTCCTAGAACACGAACACACACACACACACACACACACACACACACACACACACCTCAGACATCATACATGTCACACATGCTGTGGAAGAGGAGATGAAGGATCGGTCTGCCTGTGCAACCTGCTGGCACAAACAGTGTAATTGATGTGATGCCCTCAACGCGTCAGAACGACACGCCTACACTCTTCCTCTTTATTTCTCTCTCTTGCTCTCTGTATGTGTCTTTTTACGTTCTCTTTTCCTCTTTCCGTTACTCTCTGTTCCTCTCTCTCGCTCTGTATGTGTCTTTTTATGCTCTCTTTTCCTTCCTCTCCCTCTTTTTCACTCTTTATGTCGCTCTGTCTTTTTCTATGTGTCTGTTTGCTCTCTCTCTCTCTCTTTCTGTCTTTTTACGCTCTCTTTTCCTCTCGCTCTCTTTTCCTCCTCTCTCTCTTTCTCTGTGTCTTTTTACACTCTCTTTTCCTTTCTCTCTCTCTCTCTCCCTCTCTCTCTCATCCCTTTCTGTCATTCTCCTCTCTCTCTCTCCTACTCTGTTTCTCTCTTTCTCTTTATTTTCTTCTTTGTCTCTCTCTCTCTGACTGTTTTTTCATGCTCTATATTTCTCTCTATGTATCTATAGAACTGTTCCTCTGCACTTTTCTCTCACCCAGTTTTTTCTCTCTCTCGGTTAATTTCTCTCTGTTTTCTTTTATTCTTTCTCTGTGCCTCTTTTGCTTTGTTTCTCCATCTTTCTCTGTGTTTCTATTTCTGTTGTTTCTCTCTCTCTCTCTCTCTCTCTCTCTCTCTCTCTCACATGATCTGTCGCTTTTTGGTGGGCATTAAAGAACCGCGTCCTCACGTGTGTTAGCCAGCAGCAGTGTTAAATCCCAGCGTTAGCGCCATGGGTCCATTCGATTCTGCTCTTGGTTGAGACAGCAGACTCGGCTCACGTTGAGACGCCTCTGGATTAGACGTACAGTTCAGGATGATGAAGGGGGGAGGGGGGGGCCCTGCTGCGGTGGACCTGTTTAAGGCTCGGTAATTGGGTTCTCCTCTCGTATCTCATGCTGAATCCTCACATCTTTCTCTCAAAACACCCATCAAGAGGATCCACTGTAAGGAGAAACGCTCACCGCACAGCATCTGGCGGTGTATTGAATCAATAAACCTTTTTATTTTTTTAAACTATGAAAATGTTTTATTCCAGAGAAGCGTTCAATTTAGTAGATACAGATCGAAAGTACCATGCATTGTTGTCTAACAAAAAACAAACAAACTGCATCATCATGGTGTTGTAGGAAAAAGCGTCAGCGGTATCTCCGCATGGCTCCGCCCTTTTGCTGAATATTTTCCTATAACAGCAGCACCATCACGCCCCATGTGGTTTATTCCTGCGTTGAATCTGCAAAGCATACCTTCAGAGTCATGAGATAATAGACACTTCACCCTTCACCTTCTCCTCCGCACTATTATTCATCAATGGTAACATTACGTAGCTTTTAACTCTCGCCAGGACTGAAGGTGGGCGGAGCATCAGCTATGGAAATGGGTTCCGTCCGTCTGTCCATTTGACTTG
>CM045751.1:2755000-2835000 GCA_024760905.1 Plotosus lineatus | reverse complement strand
GCCGCGTCCTTCCTGGATGAAAGCGGAGCGTGTGCGATGGAGAGGGATGTCCAGGAGAGTCGATCTCAACTAGAAGAACTGGGTCTGGGGTTACGAGCCGAGTACGGTGCCACGGAGAAGAGTACGGTGCTTTATAAAGAGTTTCAGGAGCGGTATAAGAGCCAGCTGCAGTGGCTGAGCGAGACTCGGGCGCTCCTCAGCTCTTCTCCAGAACCTAAAGCTGAACTCTACCAGAGAAAAGCCCTGCTGGCGAAGTATAAGGTGGTACAACAACAATGTGTTTGCACTGTATAATAACGTAGAGATACGTTTATAATAACAATTATTAGCGTCGAGGATACATTTTTATGAAGAGATTTTATGACTGAGTTGATATCCTGTCCTATTATAATGAGTTAATCAGGTGTTGTGCTGCTTATGCAAGGAAAGGGATTGTTAATATGACGCATTATGCGTTCAGGTGCTGGAACAGTCCCTGCTGTCACATGACTCTGCTCTGACTGCGGTGATAGAGAAAGGGAAAGCCCTGCTGTCTCTCCTCCAGTCTCCCTCCATCACCGAGAACATGGACAGGCTGCAAAGTGACTACCGGGAGCTGTGTAACACCGCCAGGGTGAGGAGGCCTCTCTCTCTCTCTCTCTCTCTCTCTCTCTCTCTCACACTCTCTCTGTCTCTCTCTCTCTCTCACTCTCTCTGTCTCTCTCGCTCACTCTCTTTGTCTCTCTCGCTCACTCTTTGTCTCTCTCGCTCACTCTTTGTCTCTCTCGCTCACTCTCTCTGTCTCTCTTGTTCACTATCTCTTTCTCTCTCGCTCACTATCTATGTCTCTCTCGCTCACTCTCTCTGTCTCTCTCACTCACTCTCTCTGTCTCTCTCGCTCACTCTCTGTCTCTCTTTCTCTTGTTCACTTGGTCTCTCACTCGGTCTCTCTCTTGGTCTCTCTCGCTCTTGCTCGCTCTTGCTCTCTCTTTCTCTTGCTCTCTCTCTCACACGCGCGCATGCACACACACACGGAGAAAGAGAGAGAGGAAAAGAGATTTTATAATATAGATGCTGCTCATCTCACTTTTTTCAGACTCAGGTGCAGCAGCTGGAGGCTCATGTAAGGAAACAGGAAGTGTATCACACCGAACTCCAGGAAGTGGAACGCTGGCTCCTGCAGATGTCCAGCCGGATGGTGACCCCCGACCCCACTCCGGGTGGCGGGCTGGAGGCAGCTATGCAACAGCTGGCTAGACACAAGGTGATCAGTTATGGACGATGAACACAACCATGGATGGGCACGCATGCACATGTACAAGTGCACATGCACACACTCTCTTCAAATTTCTAATTAAGGGCAATGGTGGCTTCATGTTTTTATTACGATGGGTTACTGATCCGAAGGTCAGTGGTTTAATGCCCACTGTCAGCACGGTTGGGCCCTTGAGCAAGGCCCTTAACTGGCAATTGCTCAGTTGTTTAAAAAGGATAATTATAAGCTTCTCTTGATAAGATCGTCTGCCAATTGCTATAAATGTAATGTTATGTGATTATTTTTGCCGGACCACATGACGTCAGTGAGGAAGTTGCTGTAGATTTTTGAACAGTAGGTGACGCTGTACAGGTAAAGTCTTCATCCTGAGTGTGTAATTAACGAACGAGTTCCGCCAGCATGTTATAACACAGGCTCCAGTCTCCTTTTTTTCAGTGTCTCTGCTTGTTCAGCATTTCTGTCTGTTTTTGTCTATATGGGTTTTGGTTGGTATTTCTGTCTGTCTCTGCTTTGGTATCGCTTTGTCTGTCTGTCTGCCTGTATCCCTCTGTCTCTTTGTCCATGTGTCTGTTCGCCTCCATTCTATCTGTGTCTCTCTCTTTCTCCTGCACTTTCTCTGTCTTATATGTTTCTCTCCCTCTCTCTCGCTCCCTCCCGTACCTAGGACACAGAGAGCTTTTCCAGAGTCTGGATGAACCTCCAGCATGTCTCTTTAACGCTCAGTAAGCAGGGTCGAAATGCTCAGGGGACATGATAAAGCACAGACTGGACTCATATTTCAACACTGAACATCGCACTGTATATTGCAAGCTAGCAGCTCTAGACACCAAAGCCATATTTTTTTCTCAGCGAGATTATCACTTCCTGTTGGAAATCCCGTCGCGTTAACATTTGCGTGATTAATGCAGTGAACGCAATGGTAGAGCAGTACAAGGAAGTTTCTCTGTCCTCCGATTCTCTGTTTAAATGAGCCGTGTGTGTGTGTGTGTGTGTGTGTGTGTGTGTGTGTGTGTGTGTGTGTGTGTGTGTGTGTGTGTGTGTGTGTGTGTGTGTGTGATGAGCGCTCACACTGATGTATACTGGTAATTCCCAGGCCATCATGGAGGAGATCGCGGGCTTTGAGGAGCGTCTGGCGGGGTTGAAGGAGAGAGGAGACGAGTTGACGTCTGGCTGTAGTGAGCGTCTCCAGGCTCGCCTTCGCCAGCAGATCCAGAGCCACCTGCAGGGAGCACGAGACAGCTACTCGGCCATCTGCAGCACGGCACAGCGTGTAAGTGTCCCTGCCAGAGGGCCAGCGCCGAGCCAATGTGCCACCCAATCTTGCTCAAACAATGTGTGGTGACATCACTCGTTCCACTTACACATGCTTTCCTCAATACCAACATTTTCTCAATCATAGATCCTCAACCTTGGACTTGATGCTTCATGTTATTATAGAATTGACATGGAGAAAGTTCCTGGTAAGAGGAGCTACATAAGCATCGTGTGTTTCTGCCCTGCGATGGTCTGGTGAACTGCCAGGGGTGTTCTCTGCCCTGGCTTAGAGTCAGCAGAGATGATCCGTGACCCTTATTTTGATTAAGCAATACAGAAAATGAACGAATCAACGCATTTGTTCATTCAATTTCTGAACTGCTTATTCCTAATTCGGGTCACGAGGAGACTGGCACCCATCTCAGCCGACTCTGGGTGAGGGCAGAGTACACGATGGATAGCTCGTCAGGCCATCGTAGGGCAGAAACATGGTTATGACAGTTATGCAGCTCCTCTTTACGAAAATCAGCAGTGGTTCTCACTGTGATGTTGATGAAAGTCTCGCACGTCACGCATTTCGTCCCTGAACCGAATAAACTCATGCTCTCCAGTAGATGTGTCTGAAATCCTGTCCTGTTTCTTTTATAGATGCGCTGCCCGATTTCCTCGAGGACCTCCAACCATATGCATATTTAATGTGCCAGTTTAATGTGCTTCCCTTCCACCCAGTCCAGCTCCGAACGCACAGCGCTTTAATACCCCATACAGCCCTCTTCTCTCACTAATACCCCCAACCTACAGTAATCCCCCTCCAGCCTCTGCCTCACCCATCTGCCCGACCGTAAATCCCACCACCTCGCAGTCTGGCTATTCTGCGGCAGACTGAGTAAACTGCCAGTGCTTGCCGTGTGCCAAACCGCCGCCATCGCTACTGTCACTGCCATCCCTGTCGTCGACGCTCGCTCTCCCACCGGGGCATCACGATCAGTAACATCGCTCCATTTCGGCTTTTTTTTTGGTGCTCATCAACACGGCCCTGACCCACTTTATCTCTTTCTGCTCCGTTTAGATTGTTTGGCTAAACATTTACTCAAAATTCAATCTGTCTGAGAACTGGGTCAACTCTGAAAAGATTTCATACAGTAAACATTCTGCACTGCGATTCGTATCCTTTCACTCAGACCAGACGGATGAAACTTCATAACCTTCTGCCGATTTATTTTGTATTTAAAAAAAGAAATTGATCTAAAACTACATCATAATGTCAGGGGCAGCAGTGGTTAGAATGTTCACCTCACAGCAAGAAGGTCCTGGGTTCGATTCCCAGGGTCGGGGCGTTTCTGTGTGAAGTTTGCATCTTCTCCCCGTGCTTGCATGGGTTTCCTCTGGGTACTCTGGTTTCCTGTCATAGTCCACAAACATGCACTGTGGTTTAATTCCAAGTTTTGCCAAGGTGTGAGTGAAGGTATTGTATATGGGTTGGCAAGCTGTTCACCTTTGCACGGTTTAGACGGCCTCATGACCCTGATTAAAAATAAACAACTTGGAAAATGAATGTAATTAATTTATATATTACTATACGTGTGTGTTTCTGTTTATATATAATATATATATAAATTATGTAATTAATGTGTGTGTATTTGAAATAGATACCTTGACTTACGAATGTAATCCATTCAAAGGGTGCGCACGTAAGTCAAAATGTTTGTTAGATAAAACAATTATTCCCATAAGAGATAACAGAAAACCAATTAATCCATTCCTACCCATTCTCAAACTCATATAACCTGACACAAACACACAGATTTCACCTAATATATTAAAGATAAACATTTCAGAATAATACATGTACATTAACCTTAATAATAAATAATAATAAAACAAGAATAAACAATAAGTCAACTGACCCTTCCGATCATCGACTGCGGAAAAGATGTCACGTGGGCACGAAGATCACATGTCGGCAGGAGGAGAATTTTATGCATATGCACACTATGAATGCCAGCGAGGAAAGGCTCATGATGAGCTCCCACAAGTCCAGTGCTTCTCGGAGAACATGCTTTTTTGCCATACTATACTGGAATTATGTGTAATTGCATATCCACTACAGTAGTTGGCAGTGGTGCTCTCATTGCCGTGCTATGGTGTAGGGAAAAAGCACCGAGCAAACGATATGAAGTGCAGTAAACACTATAGTCATGCGCTGGAGCTCGTAAAGTGAATTTTTGCTCGTTGGATGGAACAAATTTTTGGTGGGTTCGATGCTCGTATCATGGACACTCGTTAGATGAGGTACCACTGTATTTATTAATTAATTTTAAATGTATTTATTTATAGGCATATTTTATGAATAATCTAGATATATGTTTAATGTATATGTTAATAAATTGTTTGATATAAAACGTAATTTTAAATTCGATTAAATAAAGTTTTCGATATTTTAATAACAAACAAATCTGTCATATTAATAAATTAAATTTATCATTTTTATTAATTTAAAATTAATAAATACTGTAAATGCATTCACTCATTATCCGATCCGCTTACTCCTGGAGCCTATGTTAACTGACTCTAGAACCAGGCAGGGTACACACTGAACAGTTCACCAGACCATTGCAGGGAAACACGCATCACTCTTCAGATGCTCTCACGCCCAGGGGCAATTTGGAACGGCTAATTATGCTGATGTGCATGTCTTGTGATCCGTGGGAGGATACCACATGCATGCACAAGGAGAACATGCAAATCCACACAGAGAAGCACTTGAGCCTGGGACTTGAACCCAGCACCTTCGTGCTGTGAGGTGGACTCCATTGTGCCACTATTATCAAATTCTGATTTTTTTTTTTTTTTAATGTATTTAGTTAGTTATTTTTATGCAGCAAATGTATAGAATTTGACTTGCAATGAAAAAAGGCTTTGATGTATTCATCATGTCACCCAGCCCCGCCCTACACGTTGTTACCCCGGAATATAAATGTGAGGTTTCTTACGTGGTATTGTAGTAACTCCCCAGCATCCATCACCACATGGCACAGGAATAGAAAGTCTTGCAAAGCAAAATAAACACGTGAAGACGATAATGAATGAGGTGATGTGGTTTTTTTGGGGGGGGGGTTTCTGCAGGTGTATCAGAGTCTGGACAGGGAGCTGCAGAGGCACGTTAACCTGCGAGACACCTTGCAGCAGTGTCAGACGTGGCTGTTCAACATGCAGGAGGAACTGCAGCCATCTGTGCAAACGCCACGCTACCTGGAAGAGGCGCTGGTCCAGGTACACCCCCCCCCCCCCACAGAATCTTTGTCACGTTTCATTTATGACGTCCGTCTATAGGACGTGGTGTATAACTGATGGTATGTTGGTGGCACTGGACCTTCAGCTGAAGCAGGAGCGAGCTCTTCAGGAGCAGGCCAGTACGTACCTGCAGCTGATATGCTCCACCTGTGACCTGTCGGACGAGAAGGTACGGGAGACTGCAGCTGATATCCAGCACGTAAAAATCCAGGTACTTTTACCTCATATTCCTTCTTATCTCGTTTGTTACCTGTGCTAGTGGAGAGTGACGTGCTGCAAACCCATGGCTGAGCTTGCTTTACTAAGCTACTAGACTTCTAGCCAGGTGTTTTTCCTGAGTAACCATGGCAACCAAATTGAATAAATAAGTTCAGCACGAAACACCTGTCAGCAACAGCACCAGTGAAAATTGGGTGGTGTATAAGTGCTGGCGTGATGATGTGGAGAGCAATCAAGCTTCTCGCCGTGGTACATTTCTACCCAGATGTTCTTCAATCTAGGTTGAGGAAAGGATGCTCGAATCCCAAGAACTAGCAGACAGCTGGAGGGAGCTTGAGAGCCTGCGTTCCGAGCTCGAGTCGCGTCTCCGGGAAGCCGAGCATCTCCTGCAGAACATGCTGAGGAGGCCAGCGGATCTCGAGCCAAGGGTCGCTCAGCATCAGCTGGACCAGGCTCAGGTAGGAGTTGTTATCAGCGCTCCTAGTTTTAACCTTATTCTTATCTCTGAATAACAATAATAGTAATATCAAGTACTAAAAAAGTGGCATGGTGGCGTCGCGGTTAGCACGTCTGTCATACAGCAAGTAGGTCCTGAGTTTGAGTCCTAGGCATGGTGAGAACATTCCTTTGTAGCGTTTCCATGTTCTCTTCATGCTAGCATAGGCTTCCTCCGGGTACTCCGTTTTCCTCCTACAGTCCAAAGACACACGTTAGGCTAAGTCGCTTAAGCCCAGTTAGGTTGTAATTGTGGGGAGGCTGGTGCCGAACTCCGTCATTATGGACGAGAGTGGGGCACAACCGGGATAGCTCACCAGGCCATCGCAGCGCCAACACACAAACAAACCATTCACTGTCACATCTAGGGATGATTTGGAACACCCAATTAGTCTACTGTGTATGTTTTTGGGGTGGGTTCTCTTCAGGTACCCCATTTTCCCCCCACAGGCCATCACATGCAATTTTCACAAAGAAATGGCTGTGCACAGGAATTAAATCCAGGTGTTCTTGCTGTGAGGTGAACATGCTAACCAATGTGTCACTGTGCCGTTATTGTTATTAGTAGTAGTAGTAGTAGTGAGAGTAGTTGTGGTAATAATATTATAATTATTATTATTATTATTATTATTCAGACTTTCCTTGAAATAAAATCCCTGTAGTTGGTATCAGTTGGAACGTACAATACATACAAACTTATTGCTGCCATATTAAATCTTCTGCACCTCCCACCCCCACCCCATAATCCCACCTGACTTCTCCTTGGGTTTGGAGACCCCAACCACATAACACCAGTCAGTTTATGTACTAAGAACTATGTCCATACATCTCTCTAATGGTTCCTGGTCATTCTTTAGTAGTTTTATTGTATTTCTGTTAGCTCTAATGGCTTTTGTGACCAGTAGGTAGCTTGATATATTAATAAATACCACCCTCCAGACTCCTTGCTTAGCTGTAATTGCAGATGTTTGAATTGATTTGTTCGTGTCCATAATTGCTGTCTCTAGGCCGGTATGGTCATTGTGTGTGAGAATAGAGGGCATAATACCTCTGGTTATATTGTGAGCTGTCAACAAGAAAAGAGATGAAAACTCAAATATCCTGAACAAACCCCCCACCCCACCCCACTATCCCATCAAGACTTAATTCCCATAATCCATATTGTTAGGGGGAGGGGTTTGAACGACTTGTGTGCTAATAATGTGCTCCATTTTCTACCATAAAGGACTTTATACAAAAGATACAAGACAGGCAGGCTGATCTGACCAGCCTGAGAGAGAGCATTGGAAGGCTGGTGCCATCTCAGGATTCACCCGAACTGGTGGAAATAGGCCGTTTGCGCAGATCTTGGTTAGAACTTGCGAAGCAGGCTACACAGTTGCTGGAGCAGAGAGAGGAGGATCTTCAAAGGAGTGGGGATTACCAAGAGTGTCTGAACATGACAGAAGAGCTGTTTGACCAGTTGTCCAAGGAATGGGATTATCTGTCCAGGCACGTATCTGACCTCTTTCACTATTAAAACTGATCGACTTAACAGTGCATGAATTCTTGTGGTTTGGATCGTCATCTGAATTGTCCCAAACCAGCCATCTTGATTAATAGTCAGTTCATTTTTCAGGGGAGATATGGAGAGCACAACGGGGTGTTTAGACGCCTTGAAGAAGCTTTTTGTAGATCTTCAGGACCAGAGGTGTGTATTGGAAGACTTGAGAGATAACAAGAATGCAGTCCTATCGCGCCTTAGTCTGGAGGACAAGGATCTTGTCAAGGAGCAGGTAGGTTACCTGGAGCAACGTTGGAATCAAATGGAAACACAAGTTGAACAGAAGATACAAGATACTATCCAAACCCTTGAAGGTCTGAATCATTTAGAGGACCAGTTGCGGGAAACCCAAGAGTGGGCTGAGGTGCAACGACCATCTCTTTCTGATGTGCTGACAACCAGCCCCCCACCAGATCTGGCGCAGAGCTTTTTATTTGATCACTTGAGCTTTTGTGCAGAGCTGGAGGCCAAGCAGCAGCTCATTAATCAATCCATGTCTGAAGCTGACAGTCTTTATTCTTATCTAGGACTAAACGAGAAAAGAAGACTACAGACTTTAGTGCAGGATGTTCAAGCAGAGGTTGAATCTCTTTGTTCGAAGGCAGCTCAGCACCGCAAAAGTCTTAGTAAAGTATTCACAGAGCGGACACAGTTCCTCCAGGCCTTGGACAGAGCTTCTGGGTGGATCAAACAGCAAGAGCAGAGGGTTCTTGCAGATGAGCATGTGGCCCTCTTGCCAGATGAGCTCACAAGGCAGGTGTGTATTTGCAAGAACATATGTAGCAGCCTGAGGGCGTATCAAATGGAACTGACCTCGCTTTGGGCGCAAGGAAGGGGACTGGTAAAGGATACAACCGAGGATGAGAAGGCTGAGACGCTTCAAAGGCTGGAGGAGCTTCAGGGAACTTTCGAGGCATCCCTCCAAAGGTGCACCCTTCATTTTCAGTACTTGGAGAGAGCCCTGGTTATTCGAAAGTACTTCAAAGTAGACCTGGATAGAATCTGTGAGTGGTTGCGACATGCAGAAGCAACCACATTCCCCATAATAGATCTGAATTGGAATGCCGTGGAGCTGCAGAACCAGTTATCCAAATACCAGCAGATATCAGATCATACCTCAGCATACGAGAACCTATTACTCATTGTCCAGAGAGCAGGACAAGAAATTCTTCCCACCTTAAATGAGGTGGATCACTGTTACCTGGATGAGAAACTCAATGGCCTTCCACAACAATACAATGCCATTCTTTTGTCAACCAAAGAAAAGCGAGACAGGATCCAAAGAGTGGTTCTGGAGCGCAGGGAACTGGAGTCCCTCATTGAAGTGACACGTAAAGCTTTGGAGGGGCTTCAGGAGCAATGTGATGCCTTAGAAAAACAATCAACTACTACAGGTATTGAAGATGTGGAAAGATTGCACAATGACTATGAAGAAATCCAGAAAGGCCTTTTAAACCTTTTCCAAGCAATGAATGAGTTGAAGAGTAAAACTCAGGACTTCCATTGCACAGGACAACCGTATACACGTGAGGTCATTGATCAACTGGCATGTCTTTATGGCAGGCTTGATCAAACAACAAAGGAAAAGGTTAACCATCTCAACCGTACTTTGAATGTATTAAATGATTACCAGGCCACAATCACAAAAATAGATAGTGGCATTAATGGTGTCAAGGAGCATTTGGATCATCTTGGTTCTGAGAAGCAGTTCGACGCCATGGAGAGATTATCCAAGCTTCACAAACTGGCCAAAGAGCTTGATGAGATTACTTCTTATTCTAAAGTTCTAACAGGACAGATAATGGACTTCAACCAGCACTTTGATCACGATACCCTTAAGACTCAGGTTTCCACTAAGGAGACACAACTTGAAGCCTTGAAATCCAACGTTTTCAATTGCATAGAAGAATGTGAACATTGTGCTAAATCCTGTATTGGTGGTGAGTCTAGTGTCCAGAGAGAGATCAATGTGAACCTGGTGTGGCTCAAGATGGTTTGCGAGGATCTCGGAAGTGGGCTTATTCTTCAGGAAGTAGATGTTCATGCCGTTCAGGATGAGATCAGATCAGTCGTCGCATGTCAAAGAGAAATGAAATCAAGGCTCCAGTTACTGGAAATTTTAATTCAAAATGAGAGGCAGAGGTACAAGACCGCCGACCAGCTGTTTCCCAGTGAACTGGAGACGTGTTTGAAGAATATTGCAGACTTGGAAAATGAGGTTCAGGAGTCGCTTTCAACCAAACAGGCAAGAATGCATCATTTATATTTCGTACCTTATGTTTCTGTCGTTACGATCTACCAGCAATGATCTCCTCTTTACCCACAGGTGGTCTTGCAGTCAGCACTAACCTGTCTACAAACGTACCAAAGTGCCTTGAAGTCGACTTGTCAGTGGATTGAAGACGCTGATGCTGTCCTAAAGCAGAAGAACCAGGAAGTTGATTTGGAAGACCTTACAGAGAGCGTCAAGGAACTTCAACAAATTTTGACCCAAGAACCAGCCATACGGCGGGCGATTCAGGATATCGAGGGTATTCTCCCAAAAATTAAGGAGCTGGTCGATCCTGGGGTTTTTATAAAACTTGGAGAGGATTATGAGACCACTTGTCAAAGGAGTTCTGAGCTCATGGAGCAGCTGAGATGTCACCAAGAAACCTTAAGCAGGTAACTTGAGGGATGAATTTTTTTTAACAAGGTTACTGGTGGCATTAATTAGCATTTAATCAGGCCATGTTGGTTAGGGGGCCTTGTGTGGTTCGTGTCTCAGGTGTGGTTCTAACTGCAGTATTGTATTGATACTGTTTTTCTAGATGTTCTGCACAATATACCTCATTCAACGACGATAGAGAAGTACTTATAAATGCACTGGGTGAAGTGGAGAGGAGGTTGGCTGGGTTTAGCACAGCTAAATCGAGTTCTCTTCAAGAGGCGGAAGATAAACTTTGTTCTCACCAGGTCCGTTCACTTTTCCAGAATAGTTTGTTTGTGCGAGTTGTAGTATTTTAACACATTCTCTTGACCTTATAGGACATTGTGGTACAATTGGATGCTTGTCAGGATAAACTGACAAACCTGAAAGAACAGTCAGAGCAGTTTGAGCTGAAGTGTGCATCCAGTTCCACAGTTTCTCGTTCAGTCTCTGTACTCTGGCAGCGATGGACTCTGTTGACCAGTGTAGCTAAAGTACAGGAGAAGGCACTTAAGGACACCACGCATGACTGGAGACGTTTCATTGAGAAGGTGAGATGGGATGCTCATAGTATTTTTGAGTACTAACTGCTTATAATGCCTGGTATGGGCCTAGAGAGATTCTCACAGTTCTCAACTTCTTATTGAGGGCCAGCCGTAACCTATTGGTTAGGAAAGGGGGCTTGGGACCAAAAGGTCATTGGTTCGATTCCTGAACCAGCAGGAAAAATGTGATGGTGGTGGTGGTGGGGGGTTTTGACATGCTCCTTCCCTTCCTCCACATTCATGGCTGAAGTGCCCTTGAGCGTGGCACCTAACCCCCAGCTTCCCTTTGGGTGCCCCCAATGTGTGGCAGCCCACTGCTGTGTGTGTGTGTGTGTGTGTGTGTGTGTGTGTGTGTGTGTGTGTGTGCGCACTTTGAATGGGTTAATGCAGAGCCCACAATTTCCCCTTGCAGATGTAATACAGTATAGAAACTTAAAAAATTAATCCATCCATCCATCTATATACCTGTCTATCTACTCACCCAACCACCCATCCATGTACATCTGTCTAGTTTCTCATCATCCTTTCATACACGTCAATCTACCCATCCAATAAATAAAACCTGGAAACACTTCAACCGTCCAAACTTTTTTTTTTAATTGCACCCATATTCCAACCACAATACGAGTGGGTTAACAACATTGTACTCCACTTTGTACTATTACCAAGATGGCCGCCTAATATCTTTTCTTATATCCATAATATTCGTGTCTCAATTCATTAACACACCTGAAAGTTCCATCCTTCCACTCATCCACCAAACCATCCATCCATCTGTCTGTAATATGGAAGCCACATTGTGAAACTTAAACCAAATCTGCATGTAATAATTACACTGTTCGTGCAGCAATATTCTCTATGTCACCGTAGACTGCACTGTTCAATTAATTTCAATATTTTTATCTGAATATCATCGTATTACTATTACGACAGATTTCATATCACAGCAAAGGAACAAATGTTTGTATCTTGTGCTTGCATGTTCTATCCCTGATGGTCTAAAGGTACATGAACAGAGTGCTGTAGGTGTTATTAAAAAAATGATAAAAACAAATACTCTAATAATGCAAATGGAAAAAAGTGTTTTTATTATTATTCCTTTTCTTCAGTGACTGTCAGCTTCCCTGTGCTTTTCTTTTCTTGGTCATGGTTGGGATTTTGGAAATGCAATGATGCAATATTTGGTAATATTCCAGTACTCTATTCTTGGTTTAAGGAGGAAATTGCCAGCCCACCACAGTGCTCATAAATCTTTGCCAGTTTCTTAGGAAGTGATGTAATTAGGAAAGAACCGTTGATCCGTGTGTGTGTGTGTGTGTGTGTGTGTGTGTGTGCGCGCATGTGTGTGTGCGCCTCCTTGTTTTGCATTCATGTGCATACAAATTAATTCATTTTAGTTCTTCGGTTTCCTGCGTGTCTTTTGTGTCAGTATTCGGCTCAATTCCTCCCGTTTCCTCTCGACCACTTCAGCGGGAATGACATCAGTTTCCCAGGATGACTCACTGCTGTTTCATGGCCTTTGAGACACACAGAGAGAAGTAAAACGCCATTTAGCAGAGCTTCTTTCTCATGAACGGCACTCAGGATGCTGCTGTTATACCAATAAAATCACATGTGAGGTCCCTGTGCGTTCATACAGCACTATTAACTCCTCATAAAACATAGAATACATTACTTTTCTACACACAGTTCGGGTTTATTACTTTTTACTTGATTATGTGTCTGGTTTTCAGAACACTAGGACTGTTTTTTAACTACATTCTGGTTGCACAAAATGTGTGATGTTAATTCACCTCACTTTCTGCAGCCATAGAGTTTTTTTCAGTGGCAGGTTGTGCATTTGGTACCTGGGCCTTCAGCGGGATTTAATGGACTTAATACATCTCTTAATACCACATCAGTAATATATAAAAGCACAATATAACAAGGCGTGGCACCACACACACAGAGAGGCATTTCACACATTTCTGCGAGTAATTGAGCATTACATCACTTTCACCAGTGTTTACAGGTAGAAGCTGCCGCTAAATTGGCTTCAAAAATACATTAAAAAAAAGTGTCAACCTTACCTCCACGTCCTCGACCTCTCCTTACGATGTCTATCTTCTCTGGAAAAGTCCACCTTGAAAATCAATTTTTATGAATCAAGTCCGACACCAGTTTCATTTCTCCTCCATCAGCCATTGTGGGAGTAAAAAGTTCTAAGTTAAATATATTGTGTGCAGATCACTACAGACTATTCGGCTCGTTTTGCCCTGATCAACCAATCAGAGCACGGAAAAATGCTGACGTTATTGAAAGCTCGTTAGCTGGTGCTGTGAGGCAAATCAGAAATCTGATTGGTGAAAGAAACAACCCCATTTCTAAAATAGTTTAAGTGACATCAGCCAACACTGCTGATTCTGCTCTGGGCAGATTAGGTTGGCATGGCGGCACATAGAAACTGAAAACTGATTGGACAAAAAAAAAAAAAAACTAACCTCTGCATGCATGTACTGGAAGCAGTGCAACCAAGAGACCCACAACAAAATGAAGAGAGCAGACTGTTGGGAATAAATTAACCCTTTGAACACCAGCGTCTGGTTAGTGTGGGACATCATCCAGTGGCGGGTTGAACAGCCGTTGGAACACCTGTCAGCTCTTATCATGCCTCGATACCCTACAGCCAATCGCTTACCTTCTTACATTTGTGTGCATGACTTCTGCTGTTGTTGTTGTAACAGGATTTCAGTTGATTGACCAAAATTAGCTTTTTTAATGAAAATAAAGCAAATTATGTCACACAAGTCGATGTCAGCAGCCGAGGTATCGGCGCAAGTGTTAGTCGGGGGTCCGGTGTTCAAAAGGGTTAATATAATTTAAAGGAACAAATAATAGAATTTCAGTTGTAAATGTAGGTCAGTGGTTCTGACAATGTTAAGGCTGGAAGAGAAGGCTTTTCTGACCCTGATGGCCCACCACTGGCTTTACTATTGCAAAAAGTTGCATGTGATTCACATGCACGCAACAGTAAATACAGAAATAATTTGCATATGAAGAAAGGTGGGTTAGATGTTCTTAATTTTCGTTATCCACAAGTTGACTAGTTTATATCTGATTTTGTCCATTTAATATCTGTATAGACGCTCCCCGACTTGCGTTTTTAATTGGTTCCGGACGGCTGAACGCAAGTTGAAAGTGAACGTAAGTTGTTACAGTGACGTGTGACGCTCATACTGTACTATACATCCATAAATACCATTACCGTATTTCAAACACCCCTAAATCAATTATTATAAACATAACATTGTAAAATAATATCAAATATATCAAATAATATCAACATTAATTTCAAATAAGTCACTTATTTATACTGAGTCACTTTACATGAAGCTTAAAACAGCCAATCAACACTTACAATATGTGAGGCGCTCAAAACCGAAAGTTGTGTACTAGCGAAAGTAGTGTACTTGCTGTGGGTTATGCAGACTTCCGGTCTTTCAAGTGCGCAAGGGCGCCATTGAACTCGTTTAGAACACAGCCTGCATTGATGTGAATCACCAGAAGAGCGGAGAGTTCTTTCTTTTGTGGATTCGGATTTTCATTCATTTTACAACTCTCTTTGCTTAACGGAGTATGCATGGTAGATTGCGCCAATCTGAGCAGATAGTTAATTCATCTCTGTGTGTGTGTGTATGTATGTATGTGTATATATATATATATATATATATATATATATATGTGTGTGTGTGTGTAAATAAAATTATATATAACTGAATTGGGAAGAAGGAGGAGCTCATTAAGTCTGTTGTTTGTAAACAATGGATGCAGCGTCATTTATGTCAGCGTACTACGTAGGTACGTCTAAACTCAAAATTTGACTTTTTTTTTTTTGGAGAAAAAAAACAAAATCGAAAAAACATAAAATGGATGAATGTAAGTCGGGGAGCGACTGTATATTGTATTATTTTTGCCATTATCTTGCCTCATATCAACTGACGGATTCTTGTTCCAATCTCACAATCTTACACAAGTAAAAATTACTTTTTAAAACGGCTTGATGGGAATTATCAAACCGAATTTAACAGAACACAACTTTGAAACTGTAAGCAAAAACCACCCAATAATGAAAATATCTATCTGTTCATATGTAACAGGGGAGTTTGGAGTCACTTTAAATTTATCCCTTCACTAGTGAATAGCTGATGTGTTTTTTCTATCTACTAGAACATGATACAGATATTAACCTTTGATGTGATTATATAAATAATTTTTTGAGCATTTGGAAATGTACAAGTGCAGCACGGTGACGCAGTGGTTCACACATTTGCCTCACTACAGGAAGGTGCCCGGTTCAATTTCTGGAATTGAAGTGTTTCTGTGTGGACTTTGCATGGGTGGGTTTTCTCCGGGTACTTCGGTTTCCTCCGAGAGTTCAAAAACATCCATAGTAGGTTGATTGGCAGTTCCAAAACACTACTAAGCGTGAGAGTGCGTGTCATTGCTTGCTCGTGTTTGTGTTTGCTCTGTGATGGCCGGGCGAGCTGTTTGGTGTGCCCCATTTTCACACGTAATCGGTGGAGATGGGCGCCAGCTTCTCCCCGCCCCTAATTAGGATCAAGCGGCTTAAAAAAAGAATGAATTCCTAATACTGTACATGTGTAAGATGTTGCATTTGTGCGACATGCCCTGGACTCCCCAGCCCCAGAGTTTAGATCTTTTTCAGTTATTCGGGGGGGCTCCAGTTGAATTCTGGGATTGTGTAGTATAGTGTGGTGTGGTACCTTCGCATACTACAAAGGCAGCCGATATGAAAAAGACATCGTTAAAGTATAAAGATCGGTACCATCACAGTGAAGATGAGCAGCTGAGATCAGTACTTGTACTTTTCCAGTGTATAAACATAAACTTGCTAAATCTGGTGTTCGCTACGTGAACAGGACTCCGTTTTGTGTTTCTCGTCTCACTTTTTTTAATGACCAGTGCTACCATTTTGCCAAGTTTGTGCTATGTGTCGTTACCTGTAGCTGGAGAAGATGAGGTCGGTGTCGGAGGACTTGCACAGCCGTGTTCCAGACAGCGTGGTGGAGAAAGCAGCCAGCACTGTGGCTTTACACAACCTGCTGGAGTATCACGACTCGTTTAGCCGAGAGGTGGAGAGGGAGAACAGCGCCCTGACACTCCTCAGACACCACGTCCTCCACCTGCTTCTCCATTCAGAGAGTGATATTACAGTACAAAAGACTTTTAGTGACCAGACTATCTCAATGAGCAACCCACCAAACAGGCTTGGCAAGCTGTTAGCCACGCCCGTCAAACAACAGCCCATGCCAAGCAAGCGTCCAACCTCAACCAGCAACCAATCAAACATGTCTACTTCACAGCTAGAAATTCCCAACAATCATTTTGACCCTCCTTGCAATCAAGCATCCCCACCCAGCACACACCTAACCACGCCCAATGCACACTCGGCCACACCAAACTCATTGCTACCCACACCCAAAGACAACATTGACTCGCTTAGCAATCCAGTGGCCATGCCCAATATACAGTTAACCACACCTGATACACAATCAGCCACACGCATGACACACCTAGTGACTCCCAACAACCAATTAGACAGTCCTACCGATCAAACAGCCCCACCCAGCACACAATTAATCTCTCCCAATCTACAATCAGTCACGCAAAACACACAACTAACCACACTCGATATAAAATCAACCACACCCATGACACACCCACTCACACCTAACAACCAACTGGACACGAGTATTGATCATACAGCCTCACCCAGCACACAGCCAACTGGACCAAACAACCATTTAGACTTGGCTACCACACAATCGACTACACCTAAAAACCAGACAACCACACCTATCAAACACGTGGCCACGCCTACCAAACGGTCAAATAAACCCAGCAATCCAGAGGCTTTTTATCTGCAGGAGATTCAGGCAATACAGGAGAAATATGAGAGGTATTAATGATAAAAATTATAATACATTAAATACAGTATGTGCTAAGTATCACAACTCAGTACCCCCATTTCAGTTGATACCTCTACAACCACAAGTGTTTTATTATATGATTGTATCTTTACTCATTGGTCATTTATCTATCTCCTGAATCCAGCCTGCTACAGAAAGTGTGTGTGAGTCGGCAGCAGGTGCAGGTGGAGCTTGTGGAGCGAGAGGAGGTGGAGAGGGAGCTGGGACTCGTTAAAGGCTGGATCCAGGACACACAGGGCCTGTTACTCAGCCCTACAGCCGACCTGGACACACTGCTCTCTGACCTGGAGGTAAAGTGGAGTTAAAGCATTATTCCTGTCCTCCCTAATTACAGATGTGGCATTGATTCTGGTCTGGAGAAATCGCTGTTCTTTTCCACCGCAACCCTACACGGTGTGAGGTCACTAATATAACCAGTGAATGCACTGCAATTTTTTGATTAGATTAGACTCGCTGATGTTATAAAGACGGCGTCTTGTTGCCGAAGTGCACAAACACATCAGTTCCGTCGTCATGGCTGCGCCGTAAATGAGGGCCAAGGAATTGGCATAGTGGTTGGTGCATCTGCTTCTGACAGCGAGAAGGTAATGAGTTTGCATATTCTCACTGTGCTTCTGCTTGCATGGGTTTCCTCCAGGTACTCCTTGTTTCCTTCCGCAGCCCAAAGACGTGCACATTAGCTTAAACGGCCGTTTCAAACTGCCCCCCCAAAGATGAGTGCAAATTGTGTCGGTGTTGGCCTTGCGATGATCTGGTGAGCCCCCACCTTCACCTAGTGTTGACTTAGACGGGTTCCAAGCTTCCCGTGACCCTAACAGGTCTGCGAATGAGTGAGTGAGTGAGTGTTTGATGCACCGTTACTACTTTGTGTGAGTTGGTTTAGCTTATTGTTGCGATCCGTGGTTTTCCAGACACCGGAAACACAGGGGTTATCCCTTCACATCCGCTTCACAGCAAGAAGGTCCTGGGTTCGATTCCCAGGATCAGGGTGTTTCTGTATGGCGTCTGCATGCTCACCATGTGTGCTTACGTGCGTTTCCTCTGGGTAAACCGGTTTTCTCAGACAGTCCAAAAACATTCCCACTCGGCTAACTGGCTGGTCCAAACCACACCCTACATATGTGTGCGAGTGTGAATGATTGTCTGTGTTGCTAGGTGATGGCGCAGGGTGTACCTCACCTCCGCCCAGAGTCAGCTGTGATGGGCACCAACCTCCCTAATAAGTGTGCATTTTTGCAAATAAATGAATGAAACACGGGTGTTGTAACCGTGCGGTTGCAGTGTGCAATGACTTATCTGTATATTTTTTTAATCGACATTCAGTGACCGTTAGAATCACAATCAACAATTAAGCTCATGGATTTTTCCCTCTGGTTCTAATTGAAATCAGGGCAATCATAAACCGAGAGAATTAAAATGGTGTGCGTGTTGCTCATCCAGCTCATGCGCAGCACTGAAACAAACGGTGTCCATTCAATTCTACTCCTAGCCAATCATGTCCCTCTGAGCTCTGTTGTGCATCTGTGGTCTCTTGCGTTTGCTAGATGGCTCATGACGGTGTTCAGTGTCAGAGGCAGACTCTGGAGCAGATCGCAGATCGACAGCAGATGAAATACAAAGACCTCCACACCGCAATTCCCTCTGAGATCAGCACCCAGCTGGCACAGGTCACCCTGGCACTGGGCTCGGCAGAAGACCAGGTACACACCTGCACAAACAGGAACACACACCCCTCCCCTCTCTCCCCGTCTCCCTTGGAAACATCTAATTTAATATTTTGAGATTATTGTATTCTGTGTTTTGGAGCTGCGATGAGAATACACAGCCTTCTCATAACCGTCCTGTACCTGAATTCCAGGTGCAGAGCCGAGAGAGAGAAGTGCAGCACAGCAGAGACGTTAAAGAAGACTTTACTGCCAGGTTGAAGGACATCTCGGAGAAAGTCAGCACCATCTCCGTGAAACTGAAACAGAAGAGTGTGGATGTGGAAGAAGCGAGAGAGGAGACGAAGGTACGGCATGGACTCGCACACACTTCCTGTCGCTTTATCTCAGGGCGAAAGAGCCACTTGGGACATTTTACACTGCCGCACGTTAAGGGTTCAATTTACTAATATGCAAACCTATTTATCTGGATGGATGGATGGATGGATGGATGGTTGGAAGTATATATGTATGTCTGTGTGTATATATGGATGTCTGGGTGGATGGATGGATGGAGGGTTGGATGGATAAATGGATGTATGTATGTATGGATGATTATATGGATATATGGATGGATGACTATTATTGATGGAAGGATATATGTCTGTATGGATGGGTGGATGTCTGTGTGGATGGTTATATGGATGGATGGATGGATGGATAGCTGTCTGTATGGATGAATGATCATTATTGATGGAAGGATGTATCTCTGGATGTATAAATACACGTTGAGGTTTGAGTTCCGTTACTCTAAAAGCCTTGAGGAAAGCAGTTCTTGGTGGTGTTTTCCATACAGACTCTGCGTGAGGAGCTGGAGGACTGCTCTCACGCTCTCTCTGAGCTGGACGTAGCTGTGCAGGAGTTCAGAGAGCAGAACCCGCTACTTGCCCGGCAGCTGGGGGCCACGCTGAGCAAACTCACCGAGCTCCACTCCCAGACCAGTCGACTTGCAGAAGGAAGGACCACGCGGCTTAAGAAGGTAAATGTCACAAGACGTTCCACAACGATGTTTCAGCACCACTGCAGCCTCCAAATTCCTGAGTTCTGCTCCTGCTGGTCATTTCAGGCTGAGCAACACTTTGAGGAGTTTAATGAGAGACTGACCATAATACTGAAGTGGACAGAAAAAGCCAAAACTCTAGTTTCCTCCAGCATCGTGTGGAGCCCGGCCTCGATGATGCAGGAACAGATCAGAAGTCACCAGGTACGATGGCACTAATTCGGAGAAAATAATATCGTGAGAAAGCATCATGATGTAAAATATCATTATATTATCATTACCCCTGTGTGGTGTCTCGGTGCTGTTATGCCATCACCATCCTCTCTGTCTCAGTTTTAAAATCATGCTGCACATGTCTGTGTGGTGGTGCAGGGACTGCTGAGGGAGTGGCGTAGGCTGCAGGGTGACATTGAGGGGGTGACGGAGAGAGTCGGGCTGTTAGGAGAGGTGGTGCACACTGACTCGCTTCACCAGCAGGTGGCAGAGTTGAGTCATCACGCTGAAGAGCTGCAGCAAAGTGCCAAGATGCGTCTGCTGAATTTGCAAGATGCTGCGAAGGTAATGCCCCCCCACCCCCACCCCCCCACCCCCACCCCCCCCCCCACACACACACACACACACACACTCTGTGTACAGAGAGTTATTAATGGAGAGCATTCAATATATAAAATATTTTATTATTATTCACTCATCATTCATTTTCTATGCCACCCAGGACCTTCTTGTTCTGAAGCAAACATAATAACCACTACACCACTGTTCTACGCTGCTCTTTATTATTTTTTTTTAATTAACAATAATAATAATAATAATAATAATAATAATAATTCCGAAGAATGCTAATCCTAATTAAGGTCATGAGGATTTTGGTGCCCATATCAGCAAACTCATTATTATTATTATTAGTAGTAGTATTTATTTATTTATTTATTTATTTTTCCTGGTGACACGGCGGTTAGCACATTCATCTCACAGCATGAAGACCCCCCCACCCTCACCCAGAGTCCGCCAGCCTCCCCACAGCTCTAATTAGAATTAAGCAGCTTAGGAAATGAATGAATGTTTTTTTCCTTTGTGAGTGTCATAAATTCTGCTTTAAAATTATTTGCATCATTAAGGGGGAATATATATATAATTTTTTTTTAATGAAAAAACAATGCGGTTATCTATATCTGGTTTGGATGAAAGTACCTCACAGTTAAGCTTTGTGTGTGTGTGTGTGTGTGTGTGTGTGTGTGTGTGTGTGTGTGTGTGTGTGTGTGAGAGAGAGAGAGAGAGAGAGAGAGAGAGAGAGAGAGCGCTCACATTTGCAGTCCCTTTAGTGACGCTGTTGTTGAGTTGTAGTTACCTCATTTCTGATAGACTCCTCCCCTCTAGTGGTGAGTTTCATACAGTCCACTACATATAAACCTTTTTCTTCTCAGCCTCAATTTTTGCAACATTCTGCAGAAGTTAAATTTACTAAATTTACTCTTCCTAAGGCGCCTTCAGGACATCTTATTAAAGTCGAGAAAGAGACTGGATAGCGGTTATAATCAGGCACGACTGGCTGTAGCTGCTTCATGGTGCAGATAACAGGAACGACAGGAATGACATGTTGTTAATGGCCATGACACAGCTCTGTCCTCACCGTGCGCTGGAACGTGTTCATTGTTCCGAAAGCACCTTGCAGGAGAATCGACCCACTTAGGCAGGTCTATAAGGAGCAGTTTTCGGTTATTAGACACATTTTTTGGGGGGGTGTCTGTTAATGACGTGAGCTGAAAGAATGAGTTTATTGCCTGCGTTGCTGTTTTTAGATTTAATCTGCTGGGATGAGGAGGATTAGGGACGTGCAGCTTCGTCACTCTGGTGGTGTGATACACACGTTGCTGCATCTCGGTTGGTCTCATAGATTAAAGAAACCTACAGTATAAAGCAGCTATGGGTGCGATATGACCCGATTCAAACCTCTTGCAATGCAATTCGGTTCGACACAATTTAGTTACAGTAATTACTTTAATTCTGAGATTCTTCAGCAAATCATCCATCCATCCATCTCGCTCAAAAAACAATCTAATGTTATTGATGCAGGCGTAACACTCCAGAAATTCTGTGGCTTAGTTTGAATCTTGTTTATGCCACAGTCGTCCGTGTCCGGGGGTCCATCAGAGCTGATTGGCTGAGCTTTCGCGGGAGGAAGGGACGGCATATACTCATTTCCCTGTCACTCACAACGATTGCTGGCCAATCACTGGTGTCTGTGAGCTCATTTGTACGAGGGACTGGATAGCGTTTTCCATCTGAGTGTGTTAGACCTGCCCCCAAACACGCATGCGCCGCAGTTCGAAATGAGGCGAGTGGATAGTATTGCATGTCACGGAGAGGGCGTGGGTAGGAATTGGACACAAATAAATTAGAGGGGAAATCGGGTCTCCGTATGGAGTTTGGATTTTCTGCCTGCGCTTGCATAGGTTTCCTCTGGGTTCTCTGGTTTCTTCCTGCAGTCCAGAACACATGCACAGTAAGCTAATTGGCTGTTCCAAATTGCCCCTAGGTGTGAGAGTGAGTGTGAATGGTTGTATGTGTGTTGGCCCTGCTATGGTCTGGCGAGCTGTTTCTAAAGAAAAAACTTCAGAAACTCTGCCTCCTCGCCAAATTCAGGATAGTGACACCTTCTGGGTTTTTTTTTTCCAACCAATCAGCAACAAGCAGCTTTGACACTCCACAAACACTACCTTTTACTGATTGGCTGGAATGGGGTTGTGTGACTCACTCCAGGACACTGTTTTTTTTTTTTTGTTGTACAGCTTCGGGGCTCTGTACAAGCACCTGATTTTTCATGAGAATGTAAAACTTACGAACTTTAAGGCCATATATACGTCTAATGATTACTGACTTCACCTTTAATTAGTAATAATAATAATAATTAAGTAAATATCAATAACAAATTGAATGAGTAACATGTAAATGTTATAAAACTGTAACAAACATTTATAAAAATAATGACGTGTAATAAATTTTTTCTATAAATTCAGACATATACAACACACACAATATGGACCACAGACACCACAGACACAGGGCTCCTGCTGAAAGCACTGTTTGATAAAATACCAATATAGAACAAGTATCGTGAGTTCGAAAGCCCCAGCTTCAGTATAGTAAGCAAGCAAAGGTCCAGAAAGCCAATACAGCAGTACCTTGACTTAGGAAATTAATCCGTTCCGAGGTCGAGCTCGTAAGCCAAAATGTTTGTAGATAAAACAAAAATTCCCATCAGAAATAATAGAAAACCAATTAATCCGTTCTAACCCCCTACCAAACTGATATAACCTGACACAAACACGTATATCTGACCTAATATATTAAAGATAAACATGTAAAAACAATACACATTTCATAATAATAATACATGTACATTAACATTAATAATAATTAATAATAATAAAACAAAAATTAACAATAAGTCAACTTTCAATCATTGACTGCGGCTGTGACGTTGGCAGGCATCTGTAAAGATGTCACGTGGGCAGGCAGGAGGTGGTGTGTAACAGAGAAGGAGGAGGAGAATTTTGTGCATGTGTACGCTACGAATGCCAGCAAGGAAAGGCTCGCGATGAGCTCCCACAAGGCCAGTGCTACACATATAATTGGGGATGTGGTCTGACACCGGGGGGTGGCACCTATGATTCCGGGGAACATGCTTTTTACCATACTGTACTAGAATTAAGTGTAACTGTGCATCCCTACAGTAGGTGGCAGTGGCGCTCTCATTATTCTCTATGGTGTAGGGGAAAAGCACCAAGCAAACGATATGGCATGCAGTAAACGCTATTTATAGTCGTGCTTGGCGGGCATGAAATGTTTTTTTTTTTTTTTCTTCCTATAGGGGCATCACAGAAAATAATTGAGAAGCACTCCACAAGGTGTTCTCGAAGCACGGAGAAATATACACGGAAGAATACGAGGATAATCGGCCCTGAAAATCCATTTCCCCAGCGAAACTCATAAATCAAAATTTTGCTGGTTGGATCGGGCAAATTTTTGGTGGATCGAAGCTCGTATCATGGAAAATTCGTTGTAAAAGACACTCATAAGTCAAAGTACTGCTGTATACAGTTTTGCCTCTTTGACCTTAAAAAGCAGGTCACGGTCACTCACACTCAAGCTCATCCTAGCACTCATAGTAGCGATTCAGTATACCAAGTTAGAAAGGCCCAGCTTTACTGCTCGGAAAGTCAATGTAAGGAAACTAAAGTGTGACGGATGGATGGATCAAACCCATTTCTCCCGCTCTCAAGCTAAAAATATACATGTTGAACTTGTACCTGTTTATGAAACACACCGTACATGATATAAGATTGAGAAATAAAGGTGAAGAGAGACGGATTTGTGCACTTGATGCTCGTTCCAGGACCTGAGCAGGCTGGAGAACGAGGTAAAGGGCCTCCATCGGTCTATCGAGAGAGTTCAGGAGACGTTGGCATCCCCAGAGCTGGCTCGCCTCAGCCTCAGAGAACAGCTGCTCCAGAGACAGGTGAGTGTCTCTCGGTGGCTTGAATGAGATCGAGTCGAGAAAGAAAGCTTGAGAGGTGGGTGGAGCTCCAGCTGAAGTTAGAGTGGTGATGTGTGCTTTTTTTGTGCAGCACCTGCTGACAGAAATGGAGGGTTTTAAGGTGCAGGTCCAGGCCGTACAGAAGTGTATGAGTTCCCTGCAGCTGCCTGAGGACGCCATGGTGACATTACCCCTGTGTGTCACCGCGCAGAGTCTACAGCAGGACAGCAGCCATCTCCAGCACACTACCATACAGCAGTGTAATATACTCCAGGTACACACACACATGTGCATAAGTATTCACCCCCACATAGCCGGGATGGTACACGTACACTGACGTGCGTAACCATCTTATTCACAGGAAATCCGGTGACGATTAGTGGGCGGTACCCTGGTGTTAGGATTGGATCAGTCGTGCTTTGTGTGCACACTTCCTGTTTAGCTGTTGGAGTTAATTAGATATATCTCTCCATGATCGTTTTCCCAGGAGGCGGTTGTGCAGTATGAGCAGTATGAACAGGAAGTAAAAAATCTTCAGAAGATGATCGAGGAAGCGCAGCGTGTCATTCAGGACCGTCCCGTTGCCACAGGCAACATCCACGAGCTACAGACGCAAATCCAGCACCATGAGGTGAGCAGTGAGAGCCAACTGTGCACTATAGCACACGTTTACAACTACATGTAAACATTTTACAGACTGAATACTTGTATTTACACACACAGCGGCACCTTGACTTATGAAATTAATCCGTTCCGAGTGCGAGCTCGTAAGTCAAAATGTTCGTTAGATAAAACAAAAATTCCCATCGGAAATAAGAGAAAACCAGTTAATGCATTCCAGCCCCCTCCCAAACTCATATAATCTGACACAAACATGTACATTTCACCTAATATATTAGAGATAAACATGTAAAAACAATAAATATTTCATAATAATACACGTATATTAACATTAATAATAAATAATAATAATAAAACAAGAATAAACAATAAGTCACCTAACCCTTCCGATCATCGACTGCGGTAAACATGTCATGTGGGCAGGCATGAGGTGGTGCATAACAGAGGAGGAGGAGCTACGAATGCCAGCAAGGAAAGGCTCATGGTGAGATCCCACAAGCCCAGTACTTTTCAAATAGTGGGGGCATGGTGTGATGCCAGGGGGGAACGTGTGACCCTGGGGAAGATGCTTTTTTTTGCCATACTGTACAGTACTAGAACTAAGTGTAATTGCGCATTCTCTACATGAGGTGGCAGTGGCTTGCTCACTGTGTCCCCTGTGGTGTATGGAAAAAGCACCGAGCAAACGATATGAAGTGTAGGAAACACTATTTGTAGTCCCGTGCAGGGCGTTGGGGGGGGGGCGTGAATTGTTTTTTCCTTCCTATAGGGGCATCACAGAAAATCATTGAGAAGCACTGCACAAGGTGTTCTCGGCGCGCGGAGGAATACACGCGGAAGAATACGAGGCTAAACGACCTGGAAAAGCCATTTCCCCAGCAGAGCTCGTAAGTCAAAATTTTGCTGATTGGATGGGGCAGATTTTTGGTGGATTGAAGCTCGTATCATGGAAAATTTGTTATAAAAGACACTCCTAAGTCAAGGTACCGCTGTATTATAATTCTTAAATAATTAATAACTACATTGTATATTAGCGTTAGCTGTGATTTAACGCTGTTAGTTCATTTGCGTAGCGGGTAGCACATCCACCTCACAGCAGGATTGTCCTGGGTTGGAGTCTGTGTGGAGTTTCCTCCGGGTACTTCAGTTTCCTCCCTCAGTCCCAGGACATTAGGATAAACTGGCTGTTCCAAGGTGACCCCAGGTTCGAGTGGGAGTGTGAATGGTTGTAGTTTTTTTTTGTCTTGTGATGCTCTGGTGAACTGTTCAGGATGTACCCATCGTTCGCCTGGTGTCATCTGAGTTAGACACCAGCCTACCCGCAACCCGAGTAGGATTGAGAGGTTTGGCAGATTAGCCTCGCTGCCGATCCAATCGCGAGGAGGCAAGTTGAATTGTATGTGATGATAAAGTGCTGCTCATTTCCAGGGTATTCAAGTTCTGAATTATTTATTTATTTATGTTTTAAAACCAAAGCAGTTTCATATGAAAACATGACGAGTTTAATTTTGCAATTTGAATTTTTAATTATCTTCCTTGTATAAATGAAGGGTGTGTACAATACCAAACAGAACAGTATGCTAACCGTTACGTGGCCCTGGGAGATGTTTATCATCGCCATCGTCAGGTCGCGCACCGCTTCCTGTGAGTCACATATTTTACATACTCTATGGGCTGCGATATATTCTAGGGGTGGAGCTTCATGAATATGGGTGGGAATCATTGATATTGAGACCATACTGACCAAATCTTAAAATAAAGATTGAGCTTCCAGACATTTACCGTATCATGAGTTAATAATACAGTAGTTACTTTAACCCCGCCCCCCAGAAATCTGCAAAACATTATCTGTACTTTTAATAAAACTCTTTCAGGTTTAAAAAATGTAAATAATATTTATAATATGATAGAATATAATTTAAAAAATGTGATTTCTAAATTCATTCAGTCATTTGCTAAGCCGCTTAATCGTAATTAGGGTCACGGGGAGGTGGGTGGAGAACGGGGTATTACAGCCTGAACAGCTCACCAGGCCATCCCAGGGTAATACACAACCATTCACACTCATAATTGGGGGTGTGATTTGGAGTAGCCAAGTAATTCAGTCTGTTTTTTGGAATGTGGAAGGAAACCTGAGTACCCGGAGGAAACCCACACAAGCAGGAGGAGAACATGCAAAGTCCAGACAAAAACGCCCAAGCCCAGAGAATCGAACCCGGGACCTTCTTGATGTGAGGTGGATGTGCTAAACATTCATATGATTAAATGTGTGATGTGATTATTTTCATTGTTATGATGGATTGTGAGCAATGTTTTGTTGTCTCGCCAACCCTCCCCCAAAAATAAATAAATTGGTGACACCAAAAATGGTGGTATTGGTGGGTGCACAAACTTTTGCACTAAATATACCAAACAGATTCAAGTTCTGTTCATATTTATTTTTGTTCTGCATAAGCTCATTGGTGCAGATTGAGAGAGAGAGAGAGAGAGAGAGAGAGAGAGAGAGAGAGAATGTGTGTGTGTGTGTATGCGCATGCGCGTTCTTGCATGGCACGAGCAGAGGAGGAGGGATTTCCTCAGTCGAAGTGTAATCTGATCACCTTCTCTCTCACTTTGTTTGTGGGTGAAATTGCCTGTGATTGGTAAGGAGAAAGGAAGGAAATCTCAAACGACAGCTCAGCCCCTCCTCCCCCCTCCTCTCTCTGTCTCTCTAACTTGAGGTCACTTCCTGTGCCGGCTTTTCCTCTTTGTGTGAATGTGTGTGTGTGGCCGGTTGGAGAGGAAGTCCTGCCTCACACTCCAGATCCCCCCCCCCTTCTTCTCCATTTCCACTCCTCCTCCTGGTTTCCCGTTGGTTCTGAGCTGAGCCTTTCATGCAGACTTCTTCTCCAGGCCTTGGTAACCGTCCCGCCCTGAGCCCGCTCTGATTGGCCAGGAATTTGCAATCGGGTGGCCACAGGATTGCTGGTGCTCTTTTCTTTTCTTAGTACAAACAACCAGCGGAGAGATAGCAAGAAATAGAGAGAGGGAGGAGAGAGAGGCATGAATCTGTTCGGCTCCTCTCCATGTTCTTCAGGTTTTAACCCTGTGAATTAGCTCCACGCTGGATTTTCTTGCTCTGGATTAAACCCAGACCTTCTGTCCGAGGTAAGAAGGAGTCTTAACAGGATGTAATGTGGCGTCGTGCGTGATGTGACAGGAACTGGCCCAGAAGATAAAGGGCTACCAGGAGCAGATCGCAGCCTTGAACTCCAAGTGTAAGATGCTGACCGTGAAGGCCAAGCACGCCACCATGCTGTTAACGGTCAGCGAGGTAGGGGGACTCTCAGACGGCCTGGAGGAGCTGGAGGACGAGGAGGAGGAGATGAACAAACACCCCACAACACACCCCTCCGTAGTCATGGTGAGTCATTTACACATTCACAGATGCGCACACGCATGCCAGGGACGCCGCATGAGCTTTCTGTGTCTGATTCATGCTTTTTTTACACCGTAGCCTTGTTTTTATATGTGGACAACAAGGGTCACTCATTCATGTTCCGAACCACCAAATCCTATTAAGGTGACAAGAGGGTTGGAGCCTATCTCCACCCTGTCTAGGCACCCTGAACAGCTCACCAGATCATTGCAGGACCAACACATGCGCAACCATTCACATTCACATCTTGGGGCAACTCAGAACAGCCAGTTAGCCTAACGTGCATGTTTTCGGACTGCGCGAGGAAAACGGAATTCCCGGAGGAAACCCACGCAAGCGCAGGGAGAATATGCAAACTCCATGCCAAAATACCTGAACTTGGAACCTTCCTGCTGTGAGGCAGCCGTGCAAACTTGCTACGCCTCTGCGCCATCCTCGTGAAAACAACTTTACACGAGGGTAATGTGCTGGAGGTCGGCGCTATAAGTGTTTGATTGAGGTATATTGAGGACTGAATTGCATAGGTAGTAGCTGTTCAAGTGGTCGACTGTAGCATAGTGACAGTTGTCACGATGATCCGTAATATTTACAGAGTCGTATGTTATAGGCAGTGAAGGCTCGGTGGTTAACGCTCTGGTTTGTTGACCAGAAGGTTTTGTAGTTCAAGCTTCAGTACCAGCAAGTAGCCACTGCTGGGGTCCCTGAACAAGGCCCTTAACACACTGCTCAGATTTGTCACTCCGGGTAAGGGCATCTTGAAAGTGGCATGAATCCAAATCTTATGGGATGTTTTAATGATAGTACTGTTTGCTTATAAATGTTGTAATGACGCTATACTGGTTTGTACAGTGTAGTTATGGATTATGCATGATATACTGTATTTATGTGTGTGGTGTAGTTGTGGGTGCTGTCCTGTCCTGTGTGGTGTGGTGTAGCTGTGGGTGCTGTACTGTCCGGTGTGGTGTGGTGAAACTGTGGGTACTGTATTGTCCTGTGCGTTGTAGCTGTGGCTGCTGTACCGTCCTGTACATTGTGGCTGTGGGTGCTGTACTGTCCTCGATGTTGTAGCTGTGGGTGCTGTATTGTCCTGTATGTTGTAGCTGTGGGTGCTATACTGTCCTGTGTGGTGTGGTGTAGCTGTGGGTGCTGTACTGTCCTGTGTGTTGTAGCTGTGGGTGCTGGACTGTCCTGAACGTTGTGGCTGTGGGTGCTGTACTGTCCTGTGTGTTGTAGCTGTGGGTGCTGGACTGTCCTGAACGTTGTGGCTGTGGGTGCTGTACTGTCCTGTACGTTGTAGCTGTGGGTTTTGTACTGTCCTGTACGTTGTAGCTGTGGGTGCTATACTGTCCTGTGTGGTGTGGTGTAGCTGTGAATGCTGTATTGTCCTGTGTGTTGTAGCTGTGGGTGCCGTACTGTCCTGTACGTTGTAGTTATGGATGTATTTGACGAAGTTTAATCGCATTTTCTGTGTTCACGTAATGATACTTGAGTTTTAAGTGGGCGGAGCTTACAGAATTCTTCCAAGCTTTTAACAGTATGATAGTGTAATTAAATGTGGATAAACATGTTTCAATGAGAGTTGTTTTTTAAAAAGATAAATAAGCACAACCCTGGGTCCATATTTAATGTGTACCGTGCTGGTTTGAAGTCTGGCGCGTCAGGATGTTACGCACAGCTGTTTCATGGTGAATGAAATCCGATCACTTTAATTTAAAGTAGTAAACACCTGGAAGATAGTGACTTCCCTTTTAAAATTCTGCATGTCTCGGTGTCCTGTCGGTGTTCTTTTCTCCCACTTGTTTGTGCTGCTGTACTGCTGTCCTCTTGTGGATCAGGAACCTCTGAGTCTCGTCCCGGTTGAGCGATTGCCGTACGGTTGCATCATCGAATCACTCTGGGACAGAAAGTTCCATATTAACTGCCAGAAAGGGGCTAAACTGCCGTGTGGCTTTTGCGATCTTTACTCAACACATTCCTTCTGTGTGTGTGTGTGTGTGTGTGTGTGTGAGTGTGAGAGAGACAATGCTCTGATTCTTGAACAGTAGCATTGTTAGCACAGAGCATCTAATTTTAGTCGAATAGCTCAAGGCTGAAACAGTTTGTGGATCGGTGTGTGAAAGTATTGACACCCTTGGTATTGCCCTACCATCATTGTGTGTGTGTGTGAGGGGGTTGGGGCAACCAGGGTTGATGGCTCAGCTCTCGGCTACATGAGGGCTCTGAGAAGGTTAAGCTGTGTTTTAATATGATGAGTAGGGTGATGTCGCTATGTTGTTACAGCTGTCATGCATGTGCAAACAATACTAAGCATCATGTTTATAGGCTGCGTGTGGTTTATGATCCCGCCATTTAAATTTTGTGGCATGTGAGACTTGGCGGGTTTTTTCTTTCGTTCAGAATAACCCAATGTCTGTACAGGGCTTAGTCACTTCCTTTAAGCCTGAACTTAATACATTGCAATGCTTTTCCTGCCCACGTCCTTTCTGCTACTTCTTCTGTCACTGATTTAACTCACAATTCGCAAATCACTTCCTTTCCCCACTCTCTCTCTCTCACACACACACACTCTCTCTCTCTCTCTCTTTCTCTCTCTCTCACTCTCATTCTCGCTCTCTCTTTCTGCTTCCTGCCTGGTTGGATAGATGACCGCGGGCCGATGTCACACTCTTCTATCTCCTGTAACAGAGGAGTCGGGTGAGGAGGGCACCAACAGCGAGGTCTCCTCCCCTCCAGCCTGCAGATCCCCCTCACCGGGGCCTAACGCCGACGTCTCCCCTAACCAGGTACCGCCCCTTTACCAACCTCCTGAGCATCTCACGGACTCTGACTCAACTCTCAACCGCCTCAATCTCCCTACTTACAAGACTCTTGCCATGCCCATGAACAGTAATTAAAGCGGCTATAGACCACCAATACGTTTTTTCTTCTGTTGTAGAGGACTATGGACCTTCTGTATTTCATACAAACCAACAACAGACCATCAAGAGAAATCTACTCTATATTGTACGGTGGTACCTTGACTTACGAAATTAATCTGTTCCGAGGGCAAGCTCGTAAGTCAGAATGTTCGTTAGAGAAAACAAAAATTCCCATTGGAAATATCGGTTATAGAAAACCAATTAATCCGTTCCAACCCCCACCCAAACTCATATAACCTGAAATAAACTTGTATATTTGACTTAATATATTAAAGATAAACATGTAAAAACAATAAATACATGTAAGAGGTTTTGGAGACAAGGTCAGAGGAACTAGATTGAGATGGTTTGGACATGTGCAGAGGAGGGATAGTGAGTATATTGGTAGTACAATGCTGAGGTTGGAACTACCAGGCAGAAGGCCGAGAGAAAGACCAAAGAGAAAATTTATGGATGTGGTGAAGGAGGACATGAAGGTAGTTGGTGTAAGAGAAGATGCACAGGATAGGGTGAGATGGAGGCAGATGATTTGCTGTGGCGACCCCTGAAGGGAACAGCCGAATGGAAAAGAAGAAGAAAATGTAAAAACAATAAATATTTCATAATGCATGTACATTAATGCATGAGGTGGTGCATAATGGAGGAGGAGGAGAATTTTGTGCATCTGCACGTTACGATTGCAGGCAAGGAAAGGCTCGTGGTGAGCTCCCACAAGGCCAGTGCTTCTCAAATAGGTGGTGCGACGGGATGCAAGGGGGGGGGGACCCTGGGGCACATGCTTTTTTGCCATACTGTACTAGAATTACGTGTAATTGTGCACCTCTACAGTAGGTGGAAGTGGCGCTCTCACTGTTTTCCCTATGGTGTAGGAAAAAGCACAGAGAAAACAATATGAAGTGCAGTAAACACTATTCATAGTCATGCTGGAGGGGGTGTGAAATGTTTTTTCCATATAAGGGGCGTCATAGAAAATAATTGAGAAGCACTACACACGGCGTTCTTGGAGCGCGGAGAATATATATATATATATATATATATATATATATATATATATATATATATATATATATATACACACACATACACACACACACACAGTCGGCCCCCAACTTACGAAATTAACCCGTTCCAGGATTTTGTAAGTCTGGGTCGGATCTTACATGTTAAAGGCCTAATTCGTTCCAAGGCTCCAGTCTTTGGACTGGATAAACCCCATGAACCCTTTAAAAATGATAAAATTACACCAATTTTGTATGAAATATGTGTTAAAAGTAAAATAAATTTATTTATTAAACAATTTAAACATTTTATTAACATATTAAACCATTTTATTAACATATTTATTAATTAAACCATTAAACATTTTTTATTAACACACACACCTCTCTCTCTCGCTCTCTCTTTCTCTCCCTGCTTGACGAACTCAACTTTAATTTGATTCCTTGAGGGATCGGAATTCCAGATGAGCTCAAATGCGCTCACATTTATTAAACATTTACTTAATTAAACAACTTAAAAAACTAAAGTAAAAACTAAACAGTGAAGCTTCCTTCTGTTTCTATTTGGGAGGCCAGCGGGGTGGGATGTTGAGAGACCACCAATGAGAGAGCAACTCTTGTGTGAAATTTTGATTGGCACGTTTGAATTTTGAATTTCTTTTCGTAAGAGGGGGTTGTTTCGTATCTCGGGGATGGAAACTCAGGAAAATACAACGGTCTTTGTAAGTTGGGGGCCGACTGTGTGTGTGTGTGTGTGTGTATGTGTATATATATATATATATATATATATATATATATATATATGAGAGAGAGAGATCATATTGTATTCATTCATTTTCTGTAACCGCTTAATCCTAATTATGGTCACAGGGAGGCTGGCACCCATCCCAGCTGACTCCAGGTGAGGGCAGGTTACACCCTGGACAACTTGCCAAGCCATCGCGGGGCATAAACATGCTGACGGCTATGCAGCTCCACTTGTCGAAAGTCACAATGGCGCTTTTACAGCCTCACACCATAAACAATGAGAGACATGGCTGGCCTTTGATAACCCAGTTAGTGCACTGGGAGACAGTGACAACCCGTAGAGAGTGGGGCTTGAACCCCCAACTGAAATCATATTGTTGTCATAGCTAATATTACAGCCACTTAATGAATACCTGGTCGAGAGGAAAGGGTTTATTTTCTATCTCAATTTGAGCGTGTGTGTTTTGTGTTATCTGTTCCTCATGTAGCTCATATACTCCGGTTATCTGTATCTGACTTCCTGTATGATTTGTGTTGATAATCATTCATTAATTTTCTAAGTTGCATAATCCTAATTAAGGTTATGAAGAGGCTGGCATCCATCTCAGCCTACTCCGGGGAAGAGTGGGTTATACCCTGGCCATTGCTGGGCCAACACTCACAACCGTGACACTCACAGCTAGGGGTGATTTGGAACAGGCCGTTAGACTACTTTGCATGTTTTTGGTCTGTGGAGGGAAACCCATGCAAGTGCAGGGAGAACATTCAAACTCCAGACAAAAAAGCCCAGGAACCCAGGGCGTTCTAGCTGTGAAGCGGACTTGCCACCATTATTATTATTCTTCTAGTGACCAATGAAACACAACACTGTTTTAGGGTGCCAAAACTTTTAATGCTTACTGTATATGTGAAAAGAAAAGCATGCAGATAGTCTATGGATGTAACGCACCATTCCCTAACACCCCAAGGTTCCAGGAAGGGCCCCGTTCAGTCGCGGTCCACTACAGGAGCTCTACGACCCGTCCATGGACTCTGCAGCGACGGCTAACCTGGACGACTTGCAGCGCTCATGGGAAACACTGAAGAATGTGGTAAATCCTGCTCATCCCACTCTTATCAGCTTACGTTAACATCAATGGTGTTATCGGTGGTGGTGAGCGGGGGGTTGTTGTTTCATTTCTCAGTGCATTACTCTAACAGCTCGTGTTCTGTGTGCTGGTGTGTAGATCAGCGAGAAACAGAAGAGTCTGTATGAAGCTCTGGAGAGGCAACAGCACTACCAGGAGTCTTTACAGTCCATCTCAACCAAGATGGAGTCCATCGAGACTTCGCTCAATGAAGGGCTAGAGCCTGGAAAGAGTCCCGAGAGCCAGATGGCAGCTCACCAGGTAAGGATTGTGTGTGTGAGTGTGTGTGTGTGTGTGTGTGTGTGTGTGTGTGTGTGTGTGTGTGTGTGTGTGTGTGTGTGTTGGGGGAGGGGGTGCAGAGCGCGAAAAGCACAGTAGAGCCAAGTGTGTTAGCCGAGGATTTGAAGCAGCACACAAGTATAATCTTGGCATGGATGGACGGCCGGGCAGACGAGCGGACAGCTTCTTTGACTCTAGTGTGTAGACATAAATTCTTTTTCAATCTTCCACATGTCATAATACGAATGGGGCTCCTCAGAGTCCTGTACTGTACCAATACCACTGTATCTTTATGCTAATAAATAATCAACCCAGGTGTGATCATGACTCTTCCATCACTGAGTAACAAATACAAGCCAAAACATTTCACAGCTGAACAGTATCTATAAGAACCATACATGGGTGTGATGGGCAGGGGTCCGGATACTTTTGGCCAGAATGTGTATCTCTACAACAGAACCACTTCCAAGGCTTCTGTACTGACTTCCTCTCCGTCCTTTAAGAGTTGAAAATGTTTTAATTAAGCTCCTTATCACATCCGGAAAATTCCCATAATGAACGCAGTAGGGGTGTGGTCAAAATGGGAATGTGTCTTCACTGAACCATTTCATCCTATTAGAGTAGTGTGGAGGCTGGAGCCTATCTCAGCCCACTCTGGGCTGAAGGCAAGGTACACCCCGAACAGTTCGCCACAGCTAACACAGGATCAACACATGTTAGTAATCACACTTACAGCTAGCAGCAGATTGGAACGGCCTAATGTGCGTGTCTTTGGATAGAGGGATGAAACTGGAGTACCCGGAGGAAACCCACACACGTGTAGGGAGAACCTGTAGAACACAGAAACGCCCTGGCCGAGCCCAGCACCTTCTTGGTGTAAGGCGGACCTGCTGAAAGCAATGTCTGTCATGTTTCTACTAATTTCTTGGCCCGTGCATGATCGCCAGTGTTCTCGTTACTGCGTCAGTATTAAGTTCTTACTGCATCCCATTCAGGCCACGTCCATATGAACCCGATTAATGTCTGGTATCAATTTAGAATTTCAGTAATCACGCAGGGTAAACAGCGCCGAGATCCAGAACCGAAATAATTGCTAGATAGTAAGACCAAGTCTCACACACGTATACACACACACACACACACACACACCAGTCCCCATCTCCTGTCTACATTTCTTGCTTCTATTGCTTGAGTTTTCAGAAAACGTATGTGTGTCTAGGCGCTAATGGATGAGATCCTGATGCTGCAGGATGAGATCAGTGCCTTGCAGATGCGTTTCTCAGAGGAGCTCCAGCAGGACGAGGAGAGCCCCGAACAGGACGCCGGAGATCAGCTCGCACTTCACTCCACCCTCACCGTGCTGGGAGAACGCATGGCCACCATCCGCATGAAGGCTTCTGGCAAACGCCAGCTCCTGGAGGTGAGAAGGGAGTTCAGTGGGAGGAGCCTCAGCAGAGAGATTCAGGACTAAATAATTATCTTAATACAAATCGTAACTCTGGGCTTATTTCTTTATGCAGTTGATTACATTTGTTTGATTACAGTAGCATGTCTTTAAGTGGCGATTCCTTTCATCGATTCAGAGTGAGATTATATTATGTAAATTTAAAACAATACCACAATAGTGTATGAGTCTGCATGGGTTGTGGTTGCACACCGAAACCTGATTGGCTATTGGCTGTTGTTGGTTCTTTTTTTTAATGACACAATAACAGCCATGTTGAACAAATATCTTACAGATGAACGAACTCATTCCTTTATCTTAAAAAAAATTCAATATCTTTGATCTTATAAAAATTATGAGATTTTATCAAAATATCCTGATCTATTTTGATAAAATCTCATAATTTTTATGAGATCAAAGATATGAATTTTTTTTAAGCTAAAGGAATGAGTTCGTTCATCCGTCACACTTTTAGTTTCCAGACATTTACTTTCCGCACACTTAAGCTGGGGGTTTCTAACTTGGTAAGCTGGATCACTACTATGAGTCTGAGGATGACTTTGTGTTAGTGACCTTGATCTGCTTTTCAAGGTCACAGGTGCAAAACTGTGTACAGTGGTACCTTGACTTACAAAATTAACGCATTCCAAGGGCAAGCTCGTAAGTTAAAATGTTTGTTAGATAAACAAAAATTCCCGTAGGAAATAATAGAAAAGCAATTAATCCGTTCGAACCCCCTCTCAAACTCATAACCTGACACAAACACGTATATTTGACCAAATACAGTGGTATGAAAAAGTATCTGAACCTTTTGGAATTTCTCACATTTCTGCATAAAAATCACCATCAAATGTGATCTAATCTTTGTCAAAATCACACAGATGAAAAAACAGTGTCTGCTTTAACTGAAACCACCCAAACATTTATAGGTTTTCATATTTTATTGAGGATAGCATGCAAACAATGACAGAAGGGGGAGGAATAAGTAACTGAACCCTCTGCCTAAGGAGACTTAAAGAGCAATTGAAACCAATTTTTACCAAACAAATTAAAACCTATAAATGTTTGGGTGGTTTTAGTTAAAGCAGACACTGTTTTTTCATCTGTGTGATTTTGACAACGATCAGATCACATTTGATGGTGATTTTATGCGGAAATGTGAGAAATTCCAAAAGGTTCAGATACTTTTTCATACCACTGTTTGTTAAAGATAAAGATGGAAAACCAATAAATATTTCATCATAATACATATACATGAATATCAATAATAATTAATAATAAATAATAATAAAATAAGAATAAACAATGAGTCAACTAATACTTCCGATCATCGACTGCAGCAAAGATGTCACGTGGGCAGGCCTGAGGTGGCGCATAACAGAGGAGCAGAAGGAGAATTTTGTGCGTGCTACGAATGCCAGCAAGGAAAGGCCCACAATGCCAGTGCTTCTCAAATAGGGGGACCTGGTGTGATGCTGGGGGTATGTGGGGGATTCATATGACCCAGGGGAACATGCTTTTTTGCCATACTGTACTCGAATTAAGTGTAATTGCACATCCTGTATAGTAGGTGGTAGTGGCACTCTCACGGTGTTCCTTATGATGTAGGGAAAAGGCACTGAGCAAACGATATGAAGTGCAGTAAACAATATTTATGGTCGTGCGAGGGACACTGGGGGGAGGGGGGTGGATTTTTGGTGGCTCGAAGCTCGTATCATGGAAAATTCGTTATAGAGGACACTTGTAAGTCAAGGTACCACTGTACTAGGTTTCCGGAGATTTAGTTGCTGCTCACTGAAGCTGGTGCTGTCAACCTCACTCTGCATGTTGTATTTTAGCATGTTATGAAATAGTCTTTCTGACGGGAGCATCTGGACCCCTGTGGAGTATTTTCTTCTTTTCGTTGGTAATTTATATATTAGAAATAAAAAAAGTAACCTTTTGTCAGAGTATATTCCAGGTTTATACATTAATCATGTTCATATGCACTCTTGAAATAAATCACTCTGTGTAATGAGGTAATGTTCTGTAGTGTGTACGGTTCCCTGTAGAACCTTTTAAAAGCGACATTGCCAGCATGGTATTTGGAACAGTGAGTTACAAGGTGTTGATTTCTCTGGTACAGGAACGCCTGAACGAGCAGCTGGAGGAACAGAGACAGGAACAGGCCCTTCAGCGTTACCATAACGAGGCAGAAGAGCTCGACCATTGGTTGCTCAGCACCCGAGCGACGCTGAACTCCGCCCTCCAGCCAAATCCAGACGACATGGACATGGAGGAGCAGCTGATCGACTGTCAGGTGAGCAGCACGTGTAACACTCAGACAATCTTCCGCGGCTCGTTTCTGACGTGGTGACCGAAGAGAATGTGAGATGAACGGATTCAGTGGTGTTAATGTATGGAATGAAATAGAAGGGATGGAAAAAATTTTAAAAACGAGAAGCACACAGAGGGCGCAAATTTCCGCTGATACAAACCTCTCAGTGAAGATGAACCAAAGACCGGCCATTTGTTCTTCAGCCCATTCGTCACTTTCCCAAAGAATTTCTTGTAAATTCGTGTAGAACTTTTTGTGTAACGTTGTTAATGGACAGACAGAAGAACAAAGGTCAGCATTATCATCACCTTTTATCCATTGCGATTAAAAAGATTTTACCTGCCGTTTTATTCCATTTTTACATTTACTTTGCGCAATGTACGATTTTTATTTGTTTTATTTTTTTTAATGTAGGATTTATTTAATAGTACAGTGGTACCTCATCTAACGAGTGTCTCGTATAATGAATTTTCTATGATACGAGCTTCGATCCACCAAAAATCCACCCCATCCAACCAGCAAAATTTTGATTTACGAGCTCTGCTGGGGAAATGGCTTTTCTGGGCCAATTCGCCCCGTATTCTTCCACATGTATTCCTCCGCACTCCGAGAACGCCTTGTGCAATGCTTCTCAATTATTTTCTGTGACACTCCCTCTAAGAAGAAAAAAAAACATTTCACGCCCCTCCCAGCGATCCACACACGACTATAAATAGTGTTTACTGCACTTCATGTCGTTTGCTCGGTGCTTTTTCCCTACACCATAGGGAACACAGTGAGAGTGCCACTGCCACCTACTGTAGAAGATGTGCAATTACACTTAATTCTAGTACAGTATGGCAAAAAAAGCATGTTCCCCAGGGTCATACATGATACCACGACATCATACCATGCCCTACTATTTGAGAAGCACTGGCTTTGTGGAAGCTCACCAAGAGCCTTTCCTTGCTGGCATTCACAGCGTGCACACGCACAAAATTCTCCTTCTCCTCCTTCTTCTGTTCCACACTACCTCATGCTTGCCCACATGACATCTTCATGCCCACGTGACGTCTTCACCGCAGTCGACGATCGGAAGGGTTAGTTGACTTATTGTTTATTTTAGTTTCATTATTAATTCTTATTAATGTTAATGTATATGTATTATGAAATATTTATTGCTTTTACATTTTTATCTTTAATATATTAGGAGAAATATACATGTTTGTGGCAGCTTATGAGTATGGGATGGGGTTGGAACGGATTAATTGGTTTTCTGTTATTTCTTATGGGAATTTTTCTTTTCATCGAACAAACATTTTGACTTACGAGCTTACCTTAAGAATGGATTAATTTCATAAGTCAAGGCACAACTGTACTACATGCCACCCTACGTTGTAACAGTGAATGAAAATTAGGATTAAAATCAAATTCTGCCGGGAAAAATATTATTTCTATTATATATAAATTTAACAAATTAAGACCAATCTTAAAAAAACAAATAATTATCCAAAAAAATGGTGTTTTTTTTAATAGAATTTTTTTTATCAATTTTCTTTAGTTACCATGTAGGGCGGCCCGGTGGTGGTCAGTATGTCTTTGCTCTGCAGTGTTCCTTTGAGACTCTTACACACTACTGTTTGTGAGGGATTTACTTTTCTGCTCGACTGTGTATCCAGAACATGTTGTTGGAGATCGAGCAGAAGGTGCTGTGCCTGTCCGAGCTGTCGGTTCACAGCGAGAGCCTCCTGCTTGAGGGGAAGGTCGGCACACGTGGCGACGCCGAGCAGCTCACCTTCAAACTGCACAGTCTTAAAGCCAGTCTGCTGGAGCTGCAGCGCATCCTTCAGGACAAACACATGCACATCCAGGTGAGCGGAGTGTAACCTCCTCCTCTGTCCTGACCATAGAGCTTCATCTTTACCCCCTACACAGTGCTAACACTGCTAATGCTAACTCCTTTCCTAAATGTTAAACTGGGTCCCTTGGAGCAGCGGAATTCTCGGTTAAACCCTCCTCCAATCTCTCGTGTCCGCGGAGGAGCAGAAGGAGAATATCAGCATGAAATTCCGCCCACTTGTATGCTCACAGCACACGTCCTGAGCCGTACTGAAACCCTGGGTTTGTTTGATCAGTGAGCGCTTTGTAGAGACGAAGACAAAAGAGCAGTCAGCGCGGTATGACACCGCTGGAAATGCGAAGACTGTGACTAGGCTGTTTCACCAAATATACAGCGTCAGAGTCCCTCGGGGGTTTCGAGGATCTTTCTGTTAAATTGAGCACAGGTGCTATTGTGGAGCCTCCAGCCGCTGTGGCCTCTCTGTGGTCGATTATGACTAATATTGTTCTGCCCACAATGGAGCTTCTTCCTAGCTCAAGTTTATTTATTTATTTAGTTTTTAGACAAAAAAAAAAAAAACATGAACATTCAGAGAGCAGAATACAACCACCCACTCCCTACAACAAATAAAAAAAACAAGAAGTCCACAACAACCCCCTACTAAGTCTACTGTCAGACCAAACTTTCCAATCCTACATTGTTAAATAATCCTTTCAATATTTCCTGGATCTGGATCATCTCCAGATTTGAATGGAGTCTTCATTGTCTGAAGCCCCGCCTCTGGTAAAATTCCTGCTTTTCTTTTTTTTTTTTTTTTTTCTTTGCAACATTTTTTGCAGTCTTTTCCTCCCACAGTCCGAAAACGTGCACAGTCGGCTAAATGTCTGTTCCAAACCACCCCTGAGTGCAAGACTGAGTGTGTGTGTGTGTGTGTGTGTGTGTGTGTGTGTGTGTGTATGTTTTGCCCCAGGGATGGTCTGATGAGCTGTTCAGGGTGTACTCTGCCCTTGGGCACCAGCCTCTCCGTGACCCTAGTTAGGATTAAGTGACTTAGAAGGAATGAATGCAGAAGAAATTTTTTCAGATAAAAGTATTGCGTTTTTCTGTCAGATCCTGGTGTAGTTGCTCTGATTTTAGGTTCTCTTGTTTGAAGTTGATCTCGTGTGGATCACAGAGTCTTAATTTATTATTCACAATAAATAAGAACATCGAGAGGGCAAAAAAAATAAGTGAATTCAGGATCCTGAAAGCTGTGGTAGCGCGAATTATCACTTCTGAGATTATCCCAGCGTCCTGTATCTTTGGGGAAATCTCTTCCTGTGAGGCTGTTGCTTTGATTGTTTGTTTTGATGAGAGATGGTTTGATGTTTTTATTTGCTCCTCAGGGTTCTTTAATGGAACAGGAGGAGAGTGAGCCGGACTCGAAGTTGTCTCAGAGCCCCAGCGTGCTGGACTGGCTCAGTCAGGCTCGGTCCACACGCAGCCAGCAGCACCAGGACACGGTCCAGAGACAACGGGTACAAAGTTTTAACTGACGCTTTCACCCGAAACCTCATGAGAAGTACATTTACGTTTAATGCAGCTGTAAAGTATATACAGTGGTACCTTATAACGAATTATCTATGATAATTATATTATTTAAAAAATAATGGGAATTTTTTAATCTAACGAACATTTTGACTTACAAGCTTGCCCTTGGAACGGATTAATTTCGTAAGTCAAGGTACCACTATATAACTAATCACAGCAAGGCATCTGGCTGTAAAATGGGTGGGGCTGTTTTGGGGTAAATTTTGCATACAGTATTCAAATTTTCCAGTGTTACTGATGGCGCTTACTCTGTCACTGCTTACACACATGATGGAAGTATCCTGATTCTCATTCTTACTACAAAGTGCTGTCAATCAACCCATTTTATTCTCATGTTAGGCCACACCCACTGGGACAGTCCTCAGTCATTTCCTGTAATTACAATTTATCTCTGCTCTATGTAGGAATTAGAGGCACAGTTTGAGGAGCAGAGGAAGCTGATGCAGTCCGTCGCCTGCCGAGGGGAGGAGCTTGTTCTGTCACAACAAACCACGCCCAATGGAGAGAGGTGTGTCTTCTTGATTGGTCTTGTTTTTTGAAAGTTCTTTTTTTTTTTTTTTTTATATAAAGAAAGACATTAAATTAAAAAATGAAAGCACTGATGCATGTTTTTCTTTCTTTTTCAGTCATATCGCTGCAGACCTGGACGATGTGTCGGATCCGGGTGAGAGCGCAAGCGAACAGGACCGTATGAGGATGAAGTGGGAGAATCTGAGTAAAGACCTGAACACCAAGCTGCAGCTTTTATTCACGACCATGCAGGAGGAACAGCTCGGGACGGTACACTGTGACAACATCAGCATGATGGACAGAACGCTATGTCAACCCATGGAAATGTTTTTCATTATAATTATTATTATTATTATTTATTTGTTTGTTCAGGTCTATCAGAGATCTCGAGTGTCTAGCCCAGGAAGTCTTTTCAGAGGGGAGCAGCTCACACCAGACGTTTTCTCTCCCAGTTCTTTATTTGAGACTTTTAACTACAAACTGGAGGAACGAGCTGAGGTACTGATGTTGAAAAATCAGGTTAAAGCTAGAAAGCAAAAACATCCATTCATTCATTTTCTGAACCGCTTAATCCTAATTATGGTCACCTGGAGGCTGGCGCCCATCTCGGCCAACTCCGGGCGAGGACAGGGTACGCTCTGGATGGCTCATCAGGTCATCGCTGGGCTGACATTCACACGACCATTCATACTCGCACTCACACCTTGGGGCGATTTGGAAAAGCCAATTAACCTACTGTGCATGTTTTTGGACTGTGGGCGGAAACCCACGTAAGAACGGGGACAATCCAGAACCTTCTTGCTGTGAGTGCCAACCACTACGCCACCGTGCCGCCAGAAAGCAAAAAAAAAACCAAAACAAAATAAAAGTCCATGGTTTAGATTATTTAGATCTTCATTATTATCTTTTTTCCATTTGTGTCAATCATTTTATATATTTTTAGTTTCATATGTTTTGACGAACAAGGCGGCACGGTGATGACCTCAAAGCGAGCAGGTCCTGGGCTCGAGTCCCATTCTTAGCCAGTGTTTCTGGGTGAAGTTTTGATTTTCTCCTGTGTGTGCAATGGGTTTCCTCGGGGGACGCAGGTTTCCTCACATAGTTCAAAGACAAACGCATTAGGCAAATTGGCTGTTCCAAATTCCTCCTAGGTCTGTGTGTGAATGGCCGTGTGTGCATGTGTGTTGACACTGTAATTGAGTGGCGAGCTGCTCAGGGTGTACCCTGTCTTCACTCTGAGTCGGCTGAGATCTGCGACCCTAGTAGGATAAAGCAGTTTGGCGAATGGATGAATTATTTATTTTTATTTTGTATATGTGCCTGGCAAAGTGCATAAATAAACAAATAACTAAATAAATACTGTGCTATTATAATATTTTTGTGCACGGAATTTTTTTTATGATTGGAAATATCGTCAGATCAATAGCTCTTATGCAGTAGATACCTGATTGGCTGTCCTGTTTCTCCGCCCACCAGGGTAATATTAAACATACGCCCACTCAGGAGAGGTCTTTGTATAAGGCGGTGTGTTCAGCTTCCACCTGGCTGGACGGAGCAGAGAATAGCCTGCTCTCCGGCCCTGTGCTGCTGTCGGATGACTCGGAGGTCCAGCTGTGTCATCTGGAGGTATGTGTCTGCTATTGGTGGGGCGGGGGCGAATAGATGATGCGTCCGATGTTTAATGAGAGCATCTCTTGTCCAGGGTTTGAATAAGGAGGTGAAGAATATCAGCGAGGAGGTGTATAAGAGTCGGGAGGTGCTGGAGGAATGCGACGGAGGACATGATGACCTGATCGAGAAGGTGATGGACGGACTGGATGAGAGGTTGAGATTGATGGACTCATTGTTGGAGCAGAGATGCGATAGTATCAGAGACCGGCTGCAGGAACATACCACTTTTCAGGTATGTGGGGGTGGTTTTTCTTACAGCTAGTACTCAGCATAGAGTACAGCAGGAAGTGATGCTATATCAGGACAAATGAGAGCCAATTAAGATCTCTTATGCAAATTGTAGCCATTAAATGCCTGAAAAAAAGTAGGTGGGGCATGTGTAATGAAACAATTAATCTTTGTCTTTATAGAAATTTATAACGAAGATAAATATGCAGATCACCTGTGTATTATTATTATTATTATTATTATTATTATTATTATTACTACCACTACCATATTTTCCGGACTATACGTTGCTCCGTAGTACAAGTCGCATTGGCCAAAAAGTGCATAATAAAGAAGAAAAAAACATATATAACTTGCAAACTCATGGAAATGGTCTACTTTGGCTTGGAAATCTGCTAGCAGTTTTTGTGATGTTGTGGTCTTCGCTCTGAGAGAGAGGCGGTTGCGTTGCATGAAGCGGTAACACCAAGAAAGCCCTCACGCAAAGTCATTTATATTCATCTCCTTGACAACTACTTGGACGTGGAGACACAACTGCACTGTTGACAAGTCTCTCCCTGAGGCATGCTGCTCAAGCACCCATGTGTGAGCTTGTCCCTCTCGCTGTGGCCATCTAGCTTTTAGCCCACGATTAGTGTTTTTTGTTTTCTTCATTGCAGTAATAGTAATCTCCGTTTTTCTCCGTCCCTCACACGTTTCTCATTCACTCTAAACTTTCTGCTGCTCAATTACAGGATGAGCAGGTACTGGTACCCAAGCCTAGAGTGCCCTCGTGTGGCTGTGAGTGTAAAAATAACAAACATGTGAAATTTTGTTTATTAGTATGATGAACAGAATTATATGTAATAATTTCACATATAAACCGCTCTGGAGTATAAGTCGCAGCTTCAGCCAAAGTATGAAAAAAGTGCCACTTATAGTCCGGAAAATACGGTATTATTACATTTCTTTGTAGCAAAAAATACATTTTGACCAAAAATTACATTTTGTAAATAAATAATGTTCATTAATGTCCATTTTCTACCTTGCTGCAGGCGCACCTGAGGCAGTTATTCGCTGCTATGAGCGACTCAAAGCATCAGCTGATGCAAAAGATGAGTGGAACCGCAGATCGTCCTGCGTCCAAACAGCAAGAGGTGAGAATCAGACGCTTTAACTCGCTCTCAGATACTTTATCTAACGTTGCTCATGCTATTAGAAACACTTTTGTTATACTGTATTTACCATCCAAAGTGAACACACACACGTATACAGCGAGTGCACACACACACACGCACACACACAATCGGCGCAGTGGGCTGCTGCACATTGGGCCAACCAGAGAGCAATTGGGGGTTCGGTGCCTTGCTCAAGGGCACTTCAATCATGAAGGTGGAGGAAGGGAAGGTGCAACTCAATTCTCCACCGCTACACATTTTTCCTGCTGGTTCGAGAATCGAACCAACAACCTTTAGTTCTCAAACTGCCTTCTGTAAGCATTACGCTACGGTTCACTTTACAGGAAAATAGAAATTTTCAAACGTGTGATGTGAAAGTAATTCTGCTTTATATTACAGCTCCCATTCTAATGCGTTATCCGTGTGTGTGTGTGTGTGTGTGTGTGTGTGTGTGTGTGTGTGTGTGTGTGTGTTTTGTTTTTTTTCCAGACTCTGGCTGAAGCTGAGGACAGTGTGCGGGAGTTCGAACAGAAAGTATGTGAGATGAGGACGAAAGGGGAGATGTTGCATTCGGATCCTGTGACCACCCAGGAGCTACTCGGGCTACAGGTAGAGCATTCACAAGTCTCCTCCCGAGTCTCAAAAAGTCATTATACCGCTCGATTATAAAACCTCGCTGCTCTCTTTTGGTTTGGAGGAAATAAAAAGTGTCTGAGATCTTCTGGTCTCTACAATTCCTGGTTTGCGTTTGGGAACCGTGACTGTTATGTAAAATGATCAGGATCGGATCTCGTGAGGATATAAGAAGTAAGACCGGTGGAAGCACTCATCCAGGTGTTTTAAGGTCCTCAAAACATTTCTGAAAATATTTTACCCTCTTGGCGATATATTGATAATACAGCCCTATATTCCAATGTCCCATTTATCCAGCAGCCTTAATCCTAATCCTAATCCAACCGAACAGGTGCCCTGCCGATTTAAGAAAGGAACTCGTTCTATACGAGTAGGGCTATCGGACCACTGGGTGGGTGGAGCAGGTAGCTGTCTCTGAACGTATCAGTTATTGGGTTTTTGGGACGGTTTTGTGTTCCTAAAACGGTTCTGTTCCTGAAGTAGTGCTTCAGTTCACAACTTCCTGCAAAATATCTGAGTTTACTGAAAAAGTCTTTTTCAGATAATAAACTTGTTGGATGAAAATTCCTCATTTTGTAATTTATAACAATGTCCCTAAATATCCCTAAAAATAAAGGCTGGGGTTCGAGAGATGAATCTGCTTTAAATTGTGGTATAATACAGTATTTCTGCCTGAAAACACATCACTTTGTTTATGTCTAATCAGGAAACGCTACTTCTGAGAAAACAGTAATTACACTTCTAGAACCGGGTTCCGAATGTCTGCATCTGAACCTCCTGAATAGCCAAACATGAAATGTATCCGACTCTCCATCAATCGGCACCATCGTACACGCGTCTTCCTCTAGACCAGTGGTTCTCAAATAGTGGGGCGCGCCCCCCTGGGGTGGCACGGTGCAGTGCCGGGGGGGGGGGGGGTAGACGACCCCAATGAACATGCTTTTTTTTTTGCTGTACTAGAATAAAGTGTAACTGTACATCCAGTACAGCAGGTGGCAGTAGCTTACTGAGTGTGCCCAGAGGTAAAATAAGAAGTGAGTTCATAAACCCACAATGGAAATTTTTAACAGGGACGGAAAGAGAGGCAGAGAAAAATGGAGACAGTGAGAGAAATGAAAGTCTACCGAAGTCGAGGAGGTATGATGAACTGTGTTGCCACCGAAATGAGGAAACACGGCTGTGCTTACTGTGTCTGAAAACATTGGCAGCGGAGAGCATGAACCCAAAAAATTCAGGCGTCACTTAAAGACATCACACCCCGATCAGTATCGTGCTTTAAACCTGACTTCGAAAATCTGTGCACTGTGAAACGTCCTCATTATAGCCATTAATCTGGACTTAATCATTTTGACAATAATAATAATAATAATACAAATTGTTTTATTCATTTTTGTTTTGTAGGTTAAAGTGTTTTATATATTGTGCTCCTGAGTTAATGTTGCTGATCAATTTGAATTTCTTATTATTTATTGATTTTATTTAATTTTATTTTTCCGTATCAAATGGTTCAAATTGTTGGTGAAAAAAAATGTTTACGTTTTAAATAAGGATACTTTTTTAATTTAAAGCAAATTGCTGCACTTTAAATCTTTTTGTTTAAAGACTAAAAATTGTTAGTAAAGTTATTTTTTGGAAGTTGAGCTATATTTCTTCATTTTTTTTGTATTACATAATGATAGGTATTTATTATGCTAATAAGGATACAGTGTTATAAGTAATCCTCTGCATAACAATTTTTAGACAAATAACACTTTATATTGGGGGGGCGAAATGTTTTCCTCTTTCTGGGGGGGCAACACAAAATAATTGAGAAGCGCTGATCTAGACAGACGATTTCTATTTACACCAAGTTGTGTCTGTTGTGAGGCTTCTGATTGGTTTAATGTTGTGATCGGGGGAATCGTTTCGGGATTCTGTAAGCACAGAGAAGGTTCCGGTATTGAATACGGATCATAAGGAAACACCTTGAGCAGCCATAAAATGTTTTAAGTCATTACAATAAGCAGCAATTTCTATTGTTTTACACCAGCGTGGACATGGACCTGTTTTGTGCACAGGTTCTTTATCATGGAGAGATTGTGCTTATGGATAATTGAGGTTGGTCATGTGGAAGGTTTTGCTTTTAGTGATCTATCTTTGCCGATAGCGCATTTTTGTCCAGGTTCGATATTCTCAACCTGCTTTGGCTGTCACTCTAAACATCACCTCACGATTTAATCTGTGTTATACTGCAGCCAGCATCATATTAGAAGCCTGGAAATGAAGGTTGGGCTCCTCGAAAAATATATAATCTCTCTCTCTTGCTATATATATATATATATATACAAAAATAAAAGGACAGGACAGAGACTTTCTATTGAAACTCCATTTATCACTACAGATCTGTTTCGAGGGGTGGTGAAACCATCCTCTCTCTTCATGTGATTATAGAAGAATTAGATAGATTATAGATTATAGAAGAATTAGATAGATTATAGATTCTTCGATAATCACCTGAAGAGAGAGGATGGTTTCACCACCCCTCGAAACAGATCTGTAGTGATAAATGGAGTTTCAATAAAGTCTTTGTCCTGTCCTTTTATTTTTGTTTATTTGCTCTACCAAAAAGTATTGAGCACTCTCCTCCGGAAGGATCTACTCAGAAAATCCTATATATATATAAAACTTTTTTCAGTGTAGTTTTTATTTATCAATTTCCACCCATGAAACTTAATATGGCAGGAAGGGCGGAGCTAAGACCTGTTGGTAGCCCAACCATGGCAAACATGCTGACATGACATAGTCGTTCCTGGAAATACAGCTGATGTGTTCCATGTAGAAAAAGAGGCTCCATCACTGCTCTGTTTGATTGTCCATGTCATGGCTTGTGTGTGTGTGTGTCAAGGACATGTATGAGGAGTTGGTGGAGATGGTGGGCTCAAGGCGGAGTGCTCTGAACCAGACGCTGGTGTTGAAGGCGCAGTACGAGAAAGCTTTACAGGATCTTCAGGAGCTCGTGGACACGGCGCAGGACAAAATGGCCGCCGATCAGAAGATGACAGCAGGCTCCGTCCTTGAGGTTCAGATCCTCCTGGACAAGCACAAGGTGTGTATCAAGTGTACTTACGGGCTTGTTCGCCAGGCCTGAATACATTTGTGTGTTGATTTATCATCAGTTTTCATATTTTGTTTTTGTAACGTGTGTGTGTTTGTAGGAGTTTTTTCAGGGTCTGGAGGCTCATGTGGTGCTGACGCAGGCCTTCTTCAGGCAGGTCAGTGGGGTGATGGTGCAGCGAGAGGCTCAGATTCTGGAGCACACCGTGGCTCAGGCTCACACTGTCCTGAAACAGGCTCACAGGAGAGGGGTAGAGCTGGAGGGCATCCTGGAGGTGTGTGTGTGTGTGTGTGTGTGTCTCTTTTATGTTTATGAACTTTTTTTTTCATTGCAGTGGCTCTTCGTGTATATTCCTCATTAAATAATGTGTATAAGCCTTTTTTTGTTTTCCATAATGATGTGTTGCTGGTGGTGTTCAGGAGTGGAGCAGGTTTGTTGGAGATTATCAGGCTCTCTATAAACAGTTGGAGATGGTGGAGAGCAGCATTCCGGCCGTGGGGTTGGTGGAAGAGACAGAGGAGAGACTGAGTGAGAGAATTGCTCTTTACCAGGTACTCCACACCTTCTGTACCGCGCCCGGGAACGCGAACGTTCTCCGTGGTGCCGTGTCTTCATATTAGAACGCTGTGCACTCGTCTCGACTCTGACCGGTCTCCGTCTTGGCTGTGCTGCAGTGTCTGAAGAGCACGCTGGTGGAGCAGCAGCAGCAGCTCTATCAGGTTCTAGAGGACGGGAAGAGACTGTTGCTGAGGGTGTGCTGCTCAGAGCTCGAGGCTCAGCTCACTCAGCTCGGGGAACACTGGCTCAGCAGCACCACCAAAATCAGCAAGGAGCTACAGCGCCTCGACTCGACGCTTAAACACTGGACCAGGTCTCATCATCTTACTGTTTATACTTTAGACTTTACTCTTAGAACTTTACTGTTTGTACTTTACACTTTACTCTTAGAATTTTACATTTTATTGTTTATACTTTACACTTTGCTCTTAGAACTTTATACTTTACTGTTACAACTTTGCTATTTTCTGTATACAGTTTTCTGTTTACGCTTAAAACTATAATGTTTACATGATAAACTATTTACTGTACTCATTATTTTGTCATTTACACGTTACACTTTTTTGGTACTTTTTACTTTTACTTTCTACTCCAGTGGTCACCGGCTGTGTTCCTGAAGATCTTTATTTCTTTACTTTATGTTCTTGTTCATTCCTCTAATCTCTACTCTGACTTCATGTTTTGCTTTATTTATTTACTTTACTTTTTCCTATTTGTTTATTTTTCTTTTTCTCTGAACTGTTATTTACTCTTTATTTATTTTCTCTTGCTTTACATGTTAATTACTTTTACTTCACAATATTATTACTTTCCTGTAATTTTTACTTTTAGATGATACTCTTTTCTCTCTGCTTTTCTCACTATTTAATTTTTCTTTTATTTTGTTTACAATGTACTTTACGCAGCTGGTTTTTTTTAGCTTTTAGTTTATTTTTGTTGTTTGTTGCTCTTGGTTCACTCAACCCGACTTTATTATAATCTGCTGTAATGCAGTACTTCACAGCAGCTCCTTTTTTTTTTTCGTGTACTGTTTACGCCCTTCCTTCCTCGCATGACATAATGTCCACGACTCTGCCGTACGTCTCCCCGCAGGTATCAGAGCGACTTTGCCGAACTGGGCCAGTGGTTGTCTTCGGCTTTGGACAGACTTGAGTTTTGGAGCACTCAGTCCGTTACTGTTCCCCAGGAGCTGGAGACGGTCCGAGACCACCTGCATGCTTTCCTGGTAAAGACGTTTACAAAGACGTGTAAACATTTGTCCAAACCAGGAGAAACATTTCCAGTGATACAGAAACGTCCTCAGAGTCTTACGGTCATCACTGTCATTCACTTTAGGAATTCTCTAAAGAAGTGGATGCAAAATCGTCCCTGCGGTCTTCTGTCCTGAGCCGCGGTAGCCAGCTCCTGAGGCTGAAGAAGGTGGACACAGCAGCGCTCCGAACTCACCTCGGCCAGGTAGAGACACAGTGGGCGGAGCTTCTCACACGTATCCCTGTGGTGCAGGAGAAACTCCATCAGGTGAGATGAACCGGAAATGATGGACATTATGGATATTTTTATTATCTTACTTATAGTTATTGTTGTTATATTTATTTTTATTATTATTTTTGTATATTTGTGCCGTACAGCTGCAAATGGAGAAACTGGCATCCCGTCACGCCATCACCGAGCTGATGAGCTGGATTTCCTTGATGGAGAACATCATCCAGGAGGACCAGGACAAGATCCTGGAAGAAGCAGTGGTCTCGGAGGTGGTTCAGGCCTACATACAAAAATACAAGGTACCTGTTAGTGGCATCAGAGAACCATAATACACAGGTGCATTCTGGGGAATAAAATCAACACCCAGCCGGCAGCTCAGAACCTCAGATTTGGTCCCTGGTGGGCAAATAAAATATGAGTGACGTTTCACTTTGTGAATTTTTTTCCTTGTTTTTTTTTCTGAATAGAGGAAGGTTGTACAGTATTCTTTTTTTCTTTGATCCTTTTTTCCTTCTTATCCTTCAGTTTTTAATTGTTTACAGTGGTACCACGACTTACGAAATTAATCGAGCTCATAAGTCAAAAGGTTTGTTAGATAAAACAAAAATTCCCATCGGAAATAATAGAAAACCAATGAAACCGTTCCAACCCCCTCCCAAACTCGTATAACCTGCACCAAACATGTATATTTCATCTAATTTGTTAAAGCTAAGCATGTAAAAACAATAAATATTTAATAATAATAATAATACATGTACATTAACTTTTAATAATAATAATAAATAATAATAAAACAAGAATAAACAATAAGTCAACTAACCCTTCCGATCATCAACTGCAACGAAGATGCACTTGGGTCTGAAGATGTCGCGTGGTCAGGCATGAGGTGGTGCGTAACTGAGAAAGAGGAGGAGGAGAATTTTCTGCATGTGCATGCTACAAATGCCAGCGGGGAAAGGCTCGTGGCGAGCTCCCATAAGGCCAGTGCTTCTCAAATAGTGGGGTGTGGTGGGATGCTGGGGGGGTGCTAATGACCTTGGGGAAATGCTTTTTTTGCTATACTGTACTAGAATTAAGTGTAATTGCGCATCCTCTACAGTATGTCGCAGTGCTGCTCTCACTATGTTCCCGATGGTGTAGGGAAAAAGTACCTAGCAAATCATATGAAGTGCAGTAAACACTATTTATAGTCGCCTGGGGGGGGGTGAAATTATTATTTTTTTTTTTCTTCCTAGAGGGGGCGTCACAGAAAATAATTGAGAAGAACTGCACAAGGTGTTCTCGGAGCGGAAGAATGCAAGTCTAATCGGCCCCGAAAAGCCATTTCCCCAGCAGAGCTCGTAATCAAAAAATTTGCTGGTTGGATGGGGCAGATTTTTGGTGGATCGAAGCTCATAATATGGAAAATTCGTTATAAAAGACACTCATAAGTCAAAGTTCTTTTCGTGATTTCTTTAATTTTATTTATTTTTCTTTCTTTTTAATTTTTATTGTATTATATCTTTATATTTTGTTCACCTTTGTTTTCTCACTTTAAATTTTTCTGTCATCTTGTTTTTATTAAAATCCCAAGATCTTATGAGGATATTTTATTTGTTTTTAGTTTGTGCTCCAGTTTCTTTGGCATTTCCCTCAGGTTCTAGATAACACTGACTCCGCCCCCTGTAGACACCTGTCGTGTTGAAATTGTATGTACAGTCGTTATAGGTGTAGAATACAGTGGGTGTTCTCCTGCTCAGGGTTTCGGGATAGACCTGTCCTGTAAGCAGCTGACGGTAGACTTTGTGAATCAGTCGGTGCTGCAGATCAGCAGTCAGGATGTGGCGGGGAAGCGCAGCGATAAGACCGACTTCGCCGAGCGTCTGGGGGCCATGAACCGGCGCTGGCAGATTCTCCAGGGGCTCATCACAGAGAAGGTCAGTCAGACATCGACTCAGCACGGCTGATTACGACAGAAGTAGATGCTTCTGTTTCCACTTCACACTGGCATGGGATTCAACACGCAGACTGCAAAAGCAAAATAAATCTGTTAATTAGTCTGATGCACCGCCTTGAGATGTGTGAATTTCCTTGCTCTCTCTCTGTCCCTCTGTTCCAGATCACCTTGTTGGAAAGTTTACTCGAGAGTTGGTTGGAGTACGAAAACGGAGTCCAGTCCCTGAAAACATGGATCAGCACACATGAGGAAAAACTGAAGAAGAAACCCAGGATCGAGGATGTGTCCTCAGTGCAGAACCTGCTCAAAGACTGCCAGGTGAGCAGATAAACCCGCATCAGCCCTGCGGTAGCAAATTATTTATTTGTTTTTCATTTTGATGTACTGCATGCACACAGACACACAGACACACGCACCCACACACGTTAACAGTGTGCTGCCACACATTGAGGAACCCAGAGACCAGTTGGGGGTTAGAAGGGCACTTCAGACATCAAGGTGGAGGAAAGGAGGGTACGGTCCTCCCCCCATTTTTGTGAAGATTTCCCAGGGGTGCAGAAAATAATTTTAGATTTTTATTTATTCGTTCGTTTAGTTTGCTCTTTTTTTTTTTAACTTTAATTTAAAGAGTGATGCGTTTACGTGATACAGCGCTTGTTTTAACATATCGACCATCGGGTAAAACCCAGCGTGGATCTCTGAAGGTAAGCGGGAATCTGTGTCTTCATCCAGGAGCTCGAGGAGCTGGTGAAAGAGAAAGAGAAGGACCTGGAGAAGGTGGAGGAAAAAGGATGTTCACTCATCCAGGGCAAGAAAGGAGACGCTACCGCTGTCGTCATGGAAACACTGAAAGGTCTACACCAAGCTTGGACCAATTTGGACCAGAGGGTGAGTTCAGAATTGAGGTCAAATGACGTCATAATCAGGAGAACCTAATGAGATATTTGTCAAAAACAATAACACCATATCTTAGCATTACTGTAATTAGATTATTAAATATATTAAAGAAACGCCTCTTTTCATCTGTTTTCCTTTCCACGCTGTTTGTTGTGTTTTTTATATTAAATCGATTACATTTTCATTAATTCATTTTCCTAAATCACTTACTCCTCCATGGAGTCAGGAGCCGATCTCAGCCTACTCTGAGTAAAGGCAGGGTACAGCCAGTCTATTGTAGGGCGAACACATCATACCTGGTCCACCGTGCCACCTGGTTTTATTTCTTATCCGCTGTATATTTAAAATAAATAAACTCGACGAGAGAGAGAGAGAGACATCCATGGAATAAACAGTGAGCTGTACGTGCCACTGTGTTTTTAATAAAAGGGAAAAGTAGCTGATTTGATTGGCTGTTTTGTTACTCAATTAATAATGTATTAGTTTTAACTCCGCCCACTTCCAAAACTACACTACAAATGATCAAGAGAATAAATGCTAAAATCTTTTTTTATTCTTGAATATATTTATTGAATTCTATTTAAAAATTCCTTGGTGTGTGTGTGTTTAGGTTGGCCAGGTAAAGCTCAGTCTGCGTGACATACTGGAACAATGGAGTCTGTACAAACGAGCGTCTGAGGAGATCCATGGCTACCTGATGGAGGGACAGTACTCCATCTCACGCCTCAAGCTCCTCACTGGCTCTCCAGAGGCTGTCCTGGTGCAGGTGGAGAACCTGGAGGTACTGCAGCTCCTTTTCATTCTCCTTGTTTATTTCTGGGCGTGTACTTTGGTTTTATGATTATGTATCAGTACAAGGATATGAATATGAACCTATCAGGGCTTTCGGACCCTTAATCGACATGTTTGGATTCAGTGACAAAACCGATGGTGCATTCGCACGTGTGAAGGGAAGTTTGTTCCAGGATTTTTTTGTATTATTGTGATGGTGTTTAAGTGCATGTGGTGGGTTTTGTCCTGTTAAGAGTCTGCAGGAGGAGCTGGAGAAGCAGGAGAGCAGCGTGAAGAAGTTCGGCTCTCTCACCGAGCGGCTGCTGAAAGACTGCCACTGCACAGTGGCTGATTCTCTCAACACGACCCTCAGAGATGTCAATCACAGGTGAACATCCACCCCAATACCCCCTCTGTCAGCTTTCAGCTCTCATTATACACCTGCATGTTAAAGTGTGTGTGTGTGTGTGTGTGTGTGTGTGTGTGTGTGTGTGTGTGTGTGTGTGTGTGTGTGTAGGTGGAACTCACTCCTGGAGCAGATCTCAGATCAGCTGACGAGCAGTAAAAACCTACTGAAGTTGTGGCAGCACTACAAAGACCTCCACGAGAGCAGCAGTAAGGATGTGCAGAGACTGGAAGAGAGGGCGGAACATTTACTCAACAGCTCTGCCCACAGGGAGACCTCTGAAAAGGAAGTGAAGACCTGGATCCATGACTGTGATGTAAGCGTTCTTGCAGAACTCGGGTCATCAGATTTTACATTTTTTGCATGAGGTGTGTATTAGAGAAGTGCGCGTGTGTGTGTGTGTGTGTGTGTGTGTGTGTGTGTGTGTGTGCGTGTACGTGGGTGTGTGCGCGCGTGCGTGTACGTGGGTGTGTGCACGCGTGCGTGGGTGTGTGCGCGTGTGTGCTGTAGGACTTACTGAAGGCTCACGGCTCAGTCCAGAGCACACTGCATCAGCTGACTGACGTGGAGGAACAGCTGAGACTGCAGGTGGAACCGTCATCCATGGCAACCTTCCACACAGACTACCTGTCACTCACCTGGCGCATGGCAGCAGTAGGACACGCCCTCCACAGGCAGCAGACTCTGATAGAGGTTGTCCAGTTACTGTATGACTTTATTATTAGTAAGCGTTTATAAGGGGTGTATTGCATAAATACTTGACAAACGAAAAAAACGTTTCTATGGAAACAAGATAGGACAATGTTATGGCGGATGAGTTTCATATAGATTTGCAACAGACTCTCAATGTCAGTGTTTGTGGCAGTCAGCATTTAAAGCTGTATTCTCGCAACAAGACGGTTTTGGGCTTCAGTCCCAGGCTCGGTGAGGGTATTGCATGGGTTTTCTCCAGTTATTGCAGTTTCTTCCCACAGTGCAAACACATGCACAGTAGACCAGTTGCTGTTCCAGATTGCCCCTAGGTGTGAGTGTGAATGTGTGTGTTTTGCTTTGCGATGGTCTGGTGGAGCTGGTCATGGTGCCCCCCCCACCCCCCACCCCCCCCGCCTTCGAATGGCATCGGCCAAGATGGGCTCCAGCCTCCCCACAATCCAAATTGTAGGATTAAGCAGTTCAGCTAGTGAGATAATGAGATGAATGTTATTGTTTTGGTTAATGATGTGTTCAATAGAAATATTCTGTAAGGCAGGAATGACGGACCGTAGAATGACTAAATTGTCCAATCAGAATTAAGTGTTATTAAAGTAGTGTTCTAATTTCCTTGGACTGCACCGCATCTGCTTTTCCCTCATCAGGCAAGTGTTAAGGACTACGAGAGGTTCAGGGAGGAGCTGTGGAGTCTGAATCGGTGGCCCGAGGAGGCACAGGAGGTGCTAAAGGAATCAGATCCAGCCGCGTCTGCAGATCTCTCCTCCGTGCAGGAACGCATGGAGACACTCAAGGTACGAGCCGAGACAACAACAGCTGAATGCACAAGACGTCACCGTGTGCGAGGATGGTGGGATTAACTCTGTGTGTGTATTTGTAGATCCAGATGTTGAATCTGAGTCGTATGTCTCCTGATGTGGAGCGATTAAACAGTCTGGGCTACAGACTTCCTCTAAATGATCAGGAGATCAAAGGTCTTCAGAACTTTAACAGGAGCTGGACATCCACCTTAGGAAACAGCACAGAAAGATTCAGGTACAAATGTTACATGTGCCTTTCATTGAGTTTATCATTCACTTACACACACACACACACACACACACACACACACACACATACACACGTTTATCATTGATAGTGATCCAGAAATCACTCAACTATTAGATTTTAGTGAATTGGTGACATCACAGTGCCTGATGTTAGTACCCTGGGATATAAGTGCCCTCTCTCCGGTTGTGTAAATGTACTTTTTCTACTCACTGAGGTCAGTGTACTGGATATAAGGGAACATATTAGCTGGGGTGGGCTGGGATTGGGGGCTGGGGTGGGGGCTGGGCTGGGAGAGAAAGGTGTTTTCAGGGACAGCATTTAGATCCAGCAAAACTCCGATTCATTCCAAACAAATTCCAAAAAAAACCATGAACCACACTATGGAATTAAAGCTATTTGATCGTGAGGACGTACGCGGGCTGTCATTCATCTATCTAAGAGTATGATGTCAGTAAGGAGGAACACTGTCACATACCAGTTATACAATAATCGTTCGACACGTCCTGACGGCTACGATGGATAAATCAACTCGAGGAAGAATACTCGTTATTTTCTACCAATCATGAAAATATTTTGAATGAATAATGAAGCCGGTTATTTTGCTTCAAGTGTCGCCTGGAGATATTGATGATCCTCCTAGTGAGAGAGGTCTGTTAGGCTTTTTACACCCGAGCCTAGTGGCTCATCCAGCTGGTGCTTATCCCCAGTTTCTGTAGCGTGAAACTACCAGGAGTTCAACTCCTCCTAGATGGGACGCTAGTCCATTACAGGTTACCTTCCCAGTATATTTTACTGGAACCCATTTATACTGCTGGGTGAACAGAGGCACTCTTAGGGTTAAGACCTTGCCCAGGGGTCTTAGCACAGTGGGGGTCTAACTGGGATTTGAACACACAACCTCCTGATCATGAGCTCAGCTTGACCACTGTGTCACCGGCCCCACATATCATGAGGTGCCAGAGACTAATTAGAATTAAGCTGTTTAGAAACAGAATGAATGTTATAATAAATAATAATTATAAAAATGTGCTATTTTATATTTTAGGTGTAAATGTTATTTTGATTTGGTTAATATATGTTATAATGTACTACTAGTGGGAGAAGATCCTTTTGAATTCGGAAGTTTTACTCTGAACTGCATCTGAACACCACACAGTACCGTTAGCGGTGTATCTGTGTCATTCTCTACAAAATTATAATGATTGTGTGTGTGTGTGTGTGTGTGTGTGTGTGTGTGTGTGTGTGTGTGTGTTGCAGTAAGCTACAAGCCCTGGTGCTGCAGAGACAGAGTTTTCTGGAGAAGTGTGAGACATGGCTCAGTTTCCTGACCTGCACAGAGGAGAAGCTCGGCGCCGAGATCTCTGGAAATTACCAAAGCCTGTTAAAGCAGCAGAGAGAGCACGAGGTGAATTACTAGAACCTTTATAATGTGTTATTAAGTGTTAATAATATTCTCCACCTGCATATTTATTACAGATTAACGACAGCTTTTGTTATGCATGAATATGCAAAGTTGCAAAATTTCCCCGTCATCCTGAGATTTATCTCAGTTTGATTATTGGTAACTAAAATATATAGTTTCCATAGCAACCAAGTTTTTTTTTTTGTGAACAGGGTTCACTAGGTAGAGTCACATTATTTTCATCAATTAAGGGGCGGGGCTTAGTTTTCACCAGTCAGCTGACATTGGGCAGCCACTCATTCATTTATCTTGGCCGAAAACGGTGTTCACCCTGAACCGCTCTCACGAGGCCATCACACGGCCAATATACAGACAACCATTCACACTCACGCGTAGGGGAAATTTGTAAGAGCTAATCTCTCGACTGGGCATGCCTTCAGATGGTGGGAGGAAACTGGAGTATTTGAAGGAAACCCAGACATTCACTTGTGCAAAAAAAAAATGCAAACATCTCACAGGGATGCCCTCGTCAAGCCTGAGACTCGAACCCAGGACCTTCTTGCTATGAGGCAGACCACTTGCACAACTGTGCCACCCAGATAGAGAGAGTTTTGTTTCCACTAATACAATTACAGTGGTACCTTGACTTACGAAATAATCCGTTCTGAGGGCGAGCTCGTAAGTCAAAATGTTCGTTAGATAAAACAATAATTCCCATCGGTAATAATAGAAAAACAATTAATCCGTTCCAACCCCCTCACAAACTCGTATAACCCGATACAAACACGTATATTTCACCTAATATATTAAAGATAAAAATGTAAAAACAACAAATACTTCATAATAATAATACATGTATATTAACATTAATAATAATATAATAATAAAACAAGAATAAACAATAAGTCAACTAACCCTTCCGATCATCGACTATGGCGAAGATGTCACATGGGCGCAAAGATGTCACGTGGGCAAGCATGAGGTGGTGCGTAATACAGGAGGAAGAGAATTTTGTGCATGTGCACGCTTCAAATGCCAGTGAGGAAAGGCTCGTGGTGAGCTCCCACAAGGCCAGTGCTTCTCAAATAGTGGGGTGTGTGATGACAGGGGGGTGCATATTACCCTAAGGAACATGCTTTTTTGCCATACTGTACTAGAATTAAGTGTAATTGCACATCCACTACAATAGGTGGCAGTGGCGCTCTCATTGTGTTCTCTATAGTGCTTTTTCCTTACAGAAAATAATTGAAAAGCACTGAACAAGGCATTCTCGGAGCTCGGAGGAATACAGGAATACATGCGGGAGAATACGAGGCTAAAAGACATTTCCCCAGCCGAGCTCATAAATCAAAGTTTTGCTTGGTTGAATGGGGCAGATTTTTGGTGGATCGAAGCTCGTATCATGGAAAATACTTTATAAAAGACACTCATAAGTCAAGGTGCCACTGTATATCCTGGCGACTAAATGAGTGACGTGAGGCATACCTCCTAACTTTGCTGATGCTAGCCGAGCTGGAAAGAAAAGGATACAGGGCCTACTCCACATCCTAATTGGCTATTCATCAATAATTTTTTTTTTTAACTTTTTTTTTCCATGAGGGATAATTTTTAGTAATTTTTTTCTTTTAAAAGGGATAAGAGGAAACTTGAAACATTTTTTATGCAAATGATTTTATGTTTTTAAAAGTTGCTGATACACAATCGAGCTGCCATGTTGGATTTGTTTCAGCTGTCTGAATGGACAACAGGTCTCTGGGTGAAGGTTGTCCTTGTCTGACTCGCAGTTTGTTTAATCTGGTGTGTGTGTGTGTGTGTGTGTGTGTGTGTGTGTGTGTGTGTGTGTGTGTGTGTGTGATTTTCCACAGCTGTTCCAGGCCGAGATGTTCAGTCGACAGCAGATCCTCTACGCCATCATTAGTGAGGGCCATCAGCTCCTGAATCAGGGACGAGTAGAAGACAGGTGGGCTGAATTATTACATGCAGTACTGAATAAATTTCAATATATAGAGAAGTATCATACACTCAAGTCTACATCCGCAGATGTCAACTAATAGATGGTGTTTTAGAAAATATTTTGATCGATCAGTTGTCATGCAAAGTCATTTATAATCATCATCTTGACCACTACCTGGACGTGGAGACGCAACTGCACTGCTGACAAGCCCCTCCCTGAGGCACGTTGCTCAAGCACCCATGTGCGAGCTTGTTCCTCTAGCTGTGGCCATCTTGCTTTTAGCCCGCGATTAGCTTTTTTTTGTATTCTTCATTGCAGTAATAGTAATCGCCGCTTTTCTCCGTCCCTCACACGTTTCTCATTCACTCTAAACTTTCTGCTGCTCGATTACAGGATGAGCAGGTACTGGTACCCAAGCCTAAAGTGCCCTCTTGTGGCTGAGAGTGTAAAAATAACAAACATGTGAAATTATGTTTATTAGTATGACGGACAGAATTATATGTAATAATTTCACATATAAGCCGCTCTGGAGTATAAGTCGCAGCTTCAGCCAAAGTATGAAAAAAGTGCCACTTATAGTCCGGAAAATACGGTAATTTGTTAAAGCGATACAGATGCTTATGTTAACAGAAATGAACATAAAAAGTACAAAACTGGGCCATTTTTATCCTTTGGCTTACTAGTGGGGGCTAAACCAATGGTTAGCTGGCGGCCCTTCTCGGAACTGACATTAAGATGTTGGGCGGGGTTATCCAGTGTAAGTAAACAAGCAGATCTTTTCCACTAGTGGTGTAATTTTTTTTATTTATTTATTTTTTGTATGATTATTATTATAATTTCTCATATACGGTATTAATCTCATAAGGAAAATTATTATGCCCTCTGCATTTAAGCCATTCAAAGTGAACACACACAAACAGTGCACACACACAAACTCAGGCAGTGGGCTGCCACACATTGCAGCACCAGAGAGCAAGTGGGGGGGGTCAGGAGCTCAAGGGTACTTCAGCCACTAATGTGGAGGATGGGAAGGTGCAGCTCACTTCCACACTGCCATACATTTTTCCTGCTGGTTCGGGAATCGAACCAACAACCTTTCAGCCCCAAAGCCACTTCTCTAACCTTTAGGCTAATGCTGCCCGCCAGCAGTTACAAATTTGAACCAGAGAGAGAGGAGTTTGTTGTGGAGACAACGAGATGGCACATTTTAGTGACTCTGAGGACGAGGACACCGCCAGAGCTGAGTGTGACGGTGAATTCAAAATGGCTGATGCATCTGACGTTCTGCCGACTCGGCTTTCATGTCGGTTGGTTTCGGAACAAAAAGAAAATGTTTTCTGTGATTTCATCGCTTGTTGTTCTTTTCAGCTCAGCACTGGAACATAATGCATTATGATACACGGGGCAAGTGACGTAACACAGTTCATGTCACTACCAGACTGGAACAGCCAATCAGGACGGCAATATGTCTCTGAACTCGTCTAGAATCATAACACTCACACGCAGTTTAAATTCATGCGTGACTGATATTGCCTGAAAGAACCGCCGGTGTTATTCATGATGATTTTAAAGAGCTAATAACCCTAATTCACCGCAGGTACCCTTTAAACGCACACACTAATATGTTTGAGTATATAATAAAAAAACAACACTTTTACAGTTACATTACATTTGAATTCCTGCTGTTAAGTGTGAATCAGGCTTAAACCTTACATTCTCATTCCTGATTGGTCAGATTTTTCTCAGTGAAAAAAATTATGGCTAAAGGTTGTGGTGAGTACCTGACTAGCGATCTTCTCCATCTTTATGCTGGACCATAGAGATGATTTTGGCTTGAAGTTGGCGCTGTTGAGTAACCAATGGCAGGGTGTGGTGCGGAGAGCGCAGCAGAGACGGGGCATCATCGATGCACTGGTGTGTCAGTGGCAGCGCTACACCGAACTCTCGGATAAGTTGAGACACTGGCTGCAGGAGGTGGCTCTAGAACCAGATGAGAAACCACAGCAGCAACAGGGACGGGTCACAGCACTACACCAGGCCCGAGGAGTTCTCGACCAAATACAGGTAAGGATATAAACACGTGATTGTTTGCTTCTCAAATTTTGCTTTTTTTCTGACCTATATGGCTCCACACACACCCAGACACACCCCTCCCCCACCCCAGTCAGTATTAGAGTATATTGAAGGTTCTTCCAGAAATCGCTCCCTTAATTGGCAGCTCTGGATCAGGTTGCTAAACCACTCACTCTTTTCTGCCCCTAGCTGAAGGAGAGGGTACTACAGAGGCAGCAGGGCAGCTACATCTTGGCGGTAGAGGCAGGAAGACAACTCCTCCTGTCAGCCGACGCCCAGGCGGAGGCTCTGCTGCAGGAGGAACTGACGGAGCTACAGGAGCGTTGGAGGAGCGCCAGCATCAGTCTGGAGCAGAGGAAGAAGGAGCTGCTATTGCTGCTTAAGGTAACATCAGCACTGATCAGTAGTTACTAACTATCAGAAGATCATGTCACAGATTGTGGGTGGAGTTTAGTGTTTTCTGAAGAAATATTTTTGGGAGAATTGAAGCAAGTAACAGTTTTCATTTCTTCGCGACCTGAATAAATTTGCATATCTACAATATTAACGGGAAAATTTTAATTTAGTCATAACTGGTCATATGTCAACAGGTTGAGTTGGTATTTAAAGTGTACCATCGTTATTTGAGAGTAACTCCGCCTATAGTTTATTATTGATTACACAGTTCTTTAAAAATGAAAAGTAGTTAAGAGTTTGATGAGTTGAGATCAGTTTATATTTTAAATGCTCAGAATCCCACTCCAGGGTGGGGCTTGGGGAGTTGGGACCCGCCCATCTTTGATCATAGAGACTGATTAAGGGAATGCGCAGAGCTCACCTAACCCGCCTCTGTCAGGGTTAAATGTGTAAAAATTAATCAATAAAAATTATGTTTGGTTTATTTACTTTGTGTCGTATAGATTAAAATAATTATTCAGCTCTGGCTCGGGGGATGATGCTCAATTAAAAATTTAAATTATAACATATCTCGAGACGGTGAACCAATCAGATTGTGCTGTTTTTGCTCTGTATATAATTTGAATTAAAGATATGCTCCCTCCTCTCCGCGAGCCTGGTCAAACAAGCGGTTTGAAGATAAATGGACATTGAGACGATGAGGTAAAGCTAATCTTGGCTATCATGTGTACTAAAGCGAGAAAGATGTGACAAAACTTGCCCTTTAGGAGCTGTAATTATCCACTAACATCTGCATCACATGACTCACCGTCTCGGGTTTTTGTTATGTGGCTTTAGTTCATGCGTTCGCAGCACAAATGCGTTTTTAAGAGTTTTGAGTTTTTGATCTCTGAGGATTTTAGTGATGCAGCATAAGAAAAAGGGAGTGTGTGTGTGTGTGTGTGTGTGTGTATGCGAGGGAGGGAGAGACGAAAGGAGAGACATGGAGGTGGTCTGTAAAAAAGAGACGCAGTGTGTCTGTGACGCAGCATTCTGAGGGACGGAAATATTCATGACACGGACTGAGATGCTGATTATTTTTTAAGGAAGGTTGGCTGTAGCATTCACTGTAACACCTTTCTCTCTCTCTCTCTCTCTCTCTCTCTCTCTCTGCATCTCTCTGCTTGGGGACAATGTAGAAGGTATCCTCATGAGTGTGTTTGCAGGATTGAGGTCAGGTTGTACAATTCAGTGTGTTTTGATTTTGTGTGTGTGTGTGTGTGTGTGTGTGTGTAGGACTGGGAGCAGTGTGAGAAAGGAATTGCTGCGTCACATGAAAAGCTGAGAGCGTTTAAGAGGAAGCTCTCTCTGCCTTTACCGGATCACCACGAAGAGCTGCACAATGAGCAAATCCGCTGCAAGGTAAACACGCCGCCCCCGTAACTGCGATACACCTTTGGCTTTAGACTATTCCATGCATTCTGAGATCCCTTTACGTGCACCATGGATGTAGAGAGTGGTTGTAGGTTCAGAAAAGATTGTGTGTGTGTGTGTGTGTGTGTGTGTAGGAGTTAGAGGGCAGTACAGACGGTTGGACGGACGATGTGGCCGCTCTGTGTTTGCTCAGAGACTCGCTGTCAAGCAGCCTGAGCCATGATGACCTCACGGTCCTACAGGAGAGACTGGAGCTGCTGCAGAGACAGTGGGAGGAAACGTGTCACCAGGTACACACATACACGCGCACACCAGGTATATACACACACACACACACACACACACACAGCAGGAGAACATGCTCTAGAGGACACATTTAAACCTACTTCACACATGCTGTCTTCATTCTGAACAGGTCTGGCACATGCTGGACAGTCACATTCCTCACACAGGCGTTACACACCACCTGCTCTTCACACACACACACACACACACACACACAATGTTCATATCTTCGGACTGTTCATCAGCTCAGAGCGGGAGGACTTGAATACAAGACCTAATGCTTTCTTCCTGTGTGTGTGTGTGTGTGTGTGTGTGTGTGTGTGTGTGCACGTGCACGTAGTTAACCCTGCGTCGGCAGCAGGTTAGCGAGAAGCTGAACGAGTGGGCGGTGTTCGGTGAGAAGAATAAGGAGCTGTGTGAGTGGCTGACTCAGATGGAGAGTAAGGTGTCTCAGAACGGCGACATCACCATCGAGGAGATGATCGAGAAGCTCAGGAAGGTGAGTGATGCCCCTCACCTGTATACACACCCCTCCTCCTTACCCACCTCCCCCACTCCACTGCCGAAGTTATGTTTTACTTTAGACAGTCTTCTGTATTTAATGTTCAATTGAGTGGAATCTGATTGGTCACTGTCACTGGTTTCTATGGCGACTTTGTTGATACAGGGAGGGTTTCTGTGAGCGGATATTTACTGAACATGTATGGAAGGAGTCTTTGGTGTCAGAGCTGTAAAAATCCACGGAACTTTTGGATAAACAGCCCTCAAGTAGAACACTGATTGTGTGTGTGTGTGTGTGTGTGTGTGTGTGTGTGTGTGTGTGTGTGTGTGTGTGTGTGTGTGTTTCAGGACTATCAGGAGGAAATCTCTGTAGCAGAGGAGAACAAGCAGCAGTTGGAGCTGATGGGAGAGAGATTGGCTCAGTCGAGTCATGAGAGCAAAGCATCTGAGATCCAGTACAAACTGAGTAAAGTGAACGAGCGCTGGCAACACCTGCTCGACCTCATCGCAGCCAGGTGAGACACGTGTGTACACACACACACACACACACACACACACACACACACACACACACACACACACTCACACTCACACATGTACCGAAAGCCTTTATGGTAGATTTGTATGATGACATGAATGATGTCACGGCCCTCGGATGTCTTTAAACAGGACTTTTGTCCTGGACATGTGTGTGTTCCACTCATTTGCGAAACCACTTGATCCTACTAGGGTCATTGGGAGACTGGAGACTATCTCAGCCGACACTGGGTGAAGATGGGTGGGGTACACTCTGAATCAGTTGTTAGATCTTTACAGGGCCAACATGCAGAGCCAGTGACACATCTAAGGGCAAAACAAAGCAGCCAGTTAACCTAATGATCAAAAAAGCCTTTGCACTGTGGGAGGACACCAGAGTACCCAGAGAAAACCCATACATGACAAGGAGAGCATGCAAGCTGAGCCCGGGACTCGAACCCAGGACCTTCTTGGTGTGAGGCGGACGTGCGAACTACACAACCTTGATATATATATATATATATATATATATATACACACTGTACATATTCACTCACTCATTTACCAAATCACTTAGCCCTGTATTAGGGTTGCAGGGAAGCTGAAACCTATCACAGCCAATACTGGCAAAAAAGATGGGATACACCCAAAGAACAGGATGGATTTGCAAACTCCACACAGTAATGTCCGTTACTGAGACTCAAACTTCAGTGCACATCCCATGCACTTTCATTGTGGTTAAGGTCAGGGCTCTGAGGGGCCAATACAGAATGTTAAAATGATTCCTCGTGCTCCCTGAACCACTCGTTCATTATCTGAGTCCACATTATATATCCGAGCCATCAGGGAAGAAAAAGGTCATTGATGTGATAACCTGCACATTCAGAACATTCACGTCATCAGCTGCTTCTGATTATTATCACATTAATGTTGCTGAGCCTCGACTGGACCACTAAAACATTGTGTTTGGTTTCGGTTAGTATTAGGGTTGGGGTTTGGGTTAATATTAGGGTTGGGGTTTGACACTCCGTTGTGATGTTATTATGGGACGGATCACAAGTTTGAAATAACAAACATGTTTTCGATGGTAGTGATGATGATCAGGATGAGCCTCTGGTATTGTAATGTATGTACTGTACAGTATACGGCTGTAATCACAGCATGCTAGGCTAGTTAATCAGCCAGGATAAGCTAGGACTGTTTAGTGTTGTCATGGGGACAGTTCATGGAAACCTGATGTCATGTGATGTGTGGGCGGGTGATGAGTGTCTCGGTGTCTCAGCACTATGCCGTGACCTTGACGAACAATGTGTTTCAAAAACACAAGTACGCCTATTTTTTTTTTCCTTGCTGAAGATGACACAGAAGTTCATGGTATGTCCAGTTAAAGCAGATGATTTAAGAGATATATGGAATTATTTTTTAACCAGACACACACACACACACACACACACACACACACACACACACACACACACACACACACACACACACAGTGCTGCCGTTGTGCCAGAGACGATGATCTGCTGTTTGTCCTGATATGATACAGAAACTTCTACAACGGGGTTGAGAGAGGGAGGGAGGGAGGGAGGAGCGAGGGTGGGGTGGGAGGGAGATTTTTTCTTTTGGGTGGAGCAAACACTTAAAGCTTAAACATAACTTTAAAAATTACAAACAAGACTTTCATCTTTTTTTTTAATCATATGAAAATAAAATATTATAATTTATTAAAAAATTATATCATCAGGTGTCAGAGACTAATTAGGATGAAGTTGTTTAGAAACTGAATGAATAATCTAATTAATAATAATTGCAAAAATTTACTATTTAATTTATATTTTAGGTATAAAGGTTATTTTGATTTGCTCAATATAAGTTCTACTGTACTACTGTAAACACACACACACACACACACACACACACACACACACACACACACACACGGAGGCATGTGTTAATGACTGTAGTCTTATTTTAGCTGCAGAAGGACCCGTCACTCAGTCACCGCTCACTGCTACATGCCTTCTCTCAGCGGCAGTTGTTCTTCCAAAACACACACACACACACACACACACACACACACACACACACACACACAGATAAAGACAGTAGGGAGGGTTGAGCAGAAAGTGAGTTGGGAAGCAGGATAACGGTTTTGTTGAGGATCAGGATCAGATCCGTTCGTCCTCATGGTACTGGACCGGAACCCTGAGAACATGGCGCACAGCCCACACCGAGACTCGGACCTTCCTGAGTGCGACTGCGACGTCACCAGGCAGGACTTCTCTCTGTCTCTTTTTAATTTTTTTATTTTTTTATATATATAAGTTGTATTTTACGAGTTGTATTTGAGGCTCTGGGGTTTGTGTTGTGTATATAAGTGCTCCGGGTTCCTCGTGATCAGAACACGGATGATTATAACCTTCGTTCACATGAAGTATTTCACCACCACAACCAGAGATGCCTCGAATCCAACACCCGGAATCTGCACCAGTCTGGGACCGGCAGTATTTATAGACGTGTATATAGTGGGTTACACTCTTTATTTATTTATTGTTCATTCATTTTCTAAGTCGCTTGATCTTAATTAAGGCCGTGGGGTAGATGGTGCCCATCTCAGCCGACTCTGGCGAGGTACACTCTGAGCAGCTTACCGGGCCATAGCAGGGCAACACACATGCAACTATTCGCACTCACACCTGGAGGAGGCAATTTAGAACCACAGATCAGCCTACTGTGCTTGGGACTGTGGGAGAAAACCGGAAAACCCGGAGAGAACCCACAGAAACACAAGGAGAACATGCAAACTCCACATGGAAACGCACAGGAATTGAACCCAGAGCTTTTTTCGGTGAGGCAGACGTGCTCACCCCTGCACTACTGTGTCACCCTGATTTTATTCATTATTTTAAGAACATTGAAAGTTCACCGCCAGAACAAATCCCTCAGCAGCTGGAGGTCCCACTGTCGTAATGCCTCACACAGAGCAGCATTTCTTCATGCCGTGGTGTTCGGGACGTTGCAGGCGTCTGGGATGCAGCTCCATGTCAGCGTGTCAGAGCAGAATAGAATCAGGTGGTCCGTTGTTTGTGTTTAGATCAGGTGTAAATCTGGTTACTCCCGAGGGGAGCGGTACCGCTCTTTCTACACACATACCCCAGGTGCTGGTTCTGGTGGTTTCATGTAAAAACTATAAACGTGACCGTTATAAAATTATGAATGCAGATGATCTCTGTTGTGGGCTGTGCTGCTTGACTCTGTCTGGATCCACTGATTGTTGTGGTGATTGTTTTTATTTTATTTTATTTCTTGATCGGTTATTCAGTGTAGATCAATTACTCCTTTATTCCTCTCACTAAGTGGTTATGGTGTGTGTGTGTGTGTGTGTGTGTGTGTGTGTAGGGTAAAGAAGCTGAGGGAGACTCTAGTGGCAGTGCAGCAGCTGGATAAGAACATGAGCACTCTGCGCTCATGGCTCACACACATCGAGACGGAGCTGTCGCGACCCATCGTCTACGAGACCTGTGACACAAACGAAATACAGAAGAAGCTCAATCAGCAGCAGGTCTCTCTCACATACACACACACACACTCACTCACTCACTCACTCACTCACTCACTCTCACACACACATGTGGATTTTGCTCATCGATGGTGTGATGGATGGAGTGATTGGTGATAAATGTATGATGCATTGTAGATTATGGGATGGTGTGATGGGTGGTGTGTAGGATGATGGAATGGGGTGATAATGGATAAGTGATGATGTATTTGGTGATTGATGTGTGGTTACGGATGATGGACGGCATGATTAACGCGAATGTGTGATGGATGATTGATGGGATGATGTGTGTTCATTCATACAGGATTTGCAGCGGGACATTGAGAAGCACAGTACGGGCGTGGCATCAGTGTTGAACCTGTGTGAGGTGCTGCTGCACGATTGTGATGCCTGCGCCACCGAGACAGAGTGCGACTCCATCCAGCAGGCCACACGCAGCCTGGACCGCCGCTGGAGGAACATCTGCGCCATAGCCATGGAGCGCAGGCTCAAGTAAAATGTCTCAAGCGTGCATGATACGGGATTGATTAAGCACCAATCGGAGGAGACCTTAGTGTTGAGTTGTGAGCGTTACGCCGCTGAATTTAATCAGTGATGTCACTGTTGTGTGCAGGATCGAGGAGACGTGGAGGCTGTGGCAGAAGTTTCTAGATGATTATTCGCACTTTGAGGATTGGTTGAAGGCGTCTGAGAGAACCGCGGCTCTGCCGAACTCGTCCGGCGTTCTCTACACCGTCGCTAAAGAGGAGCTGAAGAAGTTTGAGGTAACGTGGTTGAGAAAACGGATACAGAGTGTCGTGTTAAAAAAAAGCAAGAAGAGAGAAGGTTATAATTCTTTTATTTTATTGTGTGTGTGTGTGTGTGTTACAGGCGTTCCAGAGGCAGGTGCAGGAGTGTTTAACTCAGTTAGAGCTTATTAATAAGCAGTACCGCAGACTGGCACGTGAGAACCGTACAGACTCATCCTGCCGACTTCGCCAAATGGTGCATGAAGGGAACCAGCGCTGGGACACTCTGCAGAGGAGAGTGGCGGCCATCCTACGCAGGCTGAAGGTGAACATGCCAATTATCGCAGCAATGTGCACCATAATCAGCTTTTTTTTTTGTTTGTGTGTGTGTGTGTGTGGGGGGGGGGGGGGGGGGGGGGTAGAGGGCTGTGTTCGCACCACATGCTACAATTCTACAATAATAAAAACAGCAGTAAACACTTGTATTAGCATCGGAGTTAGCATGTCCTTATTTGGTAAAGTTGAACTTACTTAGCTACAATAGCTAGCTGCCTGAGCAGTGGTGGCCTGGTGGGAAGGTGCTGGATCACTGATCTTAAGGTTGAGGGTTCGAGCCCTGTTGTCACTGCTGTCCCGCCAATGCAATAACTGGGTTATCAAAGGCCAGCCGTGTCTCTCACTGTCTGTGGTGTGAGGTTCATGTAAGAGAATCATCGCTGAGGAGCTGCATAGCCATCAGCGTGTTTCTGCCCTGCGATGGCCTGGCGAGCTATCCAGGGTGTACTCTGTCCTCGCCCGGAGTCGGCTGGGATGGCTGCCAGCTTCCTCGCGACCCTAATTAGGATTAAGCGGTGACAGAAAATGAACGAACGATGAGCTAGCTGCCTACAGCTAGTTAGCCGTTAACTAGATTGTTAGATACGTGGTTTTGGGTTCGAGTCTCGAGCTTGGCGAGGGCATTTCTGTGTGGGTTTAGTACATGTGCCCTCCCCGTGTTTTCACCTTACTCATGCATTAGGCTAATTTGCTCTTCCGAATTGCCCCTAGGTGTGAATGAACGGTTGTGTCTGAGCTGGCCCCGAGTGGGTTAATGAGGTGCAGAGGGTGTACCCCACCTTCACTTAGAGTTGGCAAAGATAGGCTCCTGGCTCACTGCAACACTAATAGGATTAAACATTTGGCAATTGGGAGTGTGTGAAAATAATATGGTAGGTTGTGTTAATGATTTGTAAGTATACGTAATAAAATCCAAAACTGAACATTAACCAGCCAGGTAGCATGACATTAGCCTCATGGCTAATCAGCCTAGCAAGCTCGTTTATATTTACCTCATTAGCTAAACCAGCTTACTTTTATAACCCTTACTTTTATAATCTGTAAATATATCCATGTTTTTCAGCTATTATATGAAGTAATGAAAGGTCGTAGTAAGGTTCATTAGGAAGCTAAGCAGCTGAGGTCAGTCGTATGCTGGCTAACGTGATGCTAACATGATGCTAATGCTATTACATTTCAAATCAAGAGGCTTGTTTGAAAGAAAACTCGCCAAAATAAAAGCTAGGTATTAAATCCAGTGAGGGAAAGAACTTGTTTAAATGAATGTATATATAAATGTATACATTTATAAATAGATAAATGTGTATCAATAAATGTTTGAAGCGGCGGAGAAACGTGCATGATGGAGAGTATTTGGCGTAATGTACGGTCGATATAAGACATATCGCTTTATGAATGTGTGATGAGCATTTTGTCCTGCAGCACTTCATCGGTCAGCGTGAGGAGTTTGAGACGGTCAGAGACAGCGTTCTGGTGTGGCTGACAGAGATGGACCTGCAGCTCACCAACATTGAGCACTTCTCCGAGTGTGACGTTCAGGCCAAGATCAAACAGCTCAGGGTAAGTGGTGTGTGTGTGTGCGTGCGCGCATGGGTGTGTACAGTGACTCCACCCTTACATTTGAACTTATGAGGAAAGATGGAGGGAGTAGTTGCAGTGTTATTTATTCCACAGATGGCAGTAGGCACTAAAACTTACACACCGGGCCTCGTTGTAGCCCGTCCACCTTGCAGCAAGAAGGTCCTAGATTCAAGTCCCAGGCTTGGCATGTGCATTTCCGTGTGTAGTTTAGATGTTCTCTTGATGCTAATGTGGGTATCATTCTGCAGTCCAAACACATTTGTAGGATTAAAACTTCTGTAAATGGTTTTATAACCGCCCCGCCCACACATGCACCTTGCACTTCAGCTTCCAGGCAGCAGAGGGCGATATATTAGAGAAATAGAGAGAGAGAGAGAGAGAGAGATAGACAGACAGACAGACAGACTTGTTTATTCCAGGCAAGTTAGAAGAATTGCTCTATCTTTGAGATGCGATTTAAGGTTTGTAGCTGATTGTGTGTGTGTTTGTGTTTTTGTTTGCGTGTGTATCAGGCTTTCCAGCAGGAGATTGAACTGAACTCAGTAAAGATCGGGAGTGTATTCCGACAAGGTGAAGCCCTGATGGAGAAGAGCGAGCCTCTGGACGCCGCAGTAGTAGAAGAGGAGCTGGACGAGCTGCAGCGATACTGTAGGGAAGTGTTCGGCCGCGTCGATCGATACTACAGGAAGCTCACGCGCCTGCCGGTGAGACGCCGCTGCATGATTCTGTCCTACTTCACTTAACTGTAAAACATCAGATTTATAAAATCCCCCCCAAATCGTAATCAGACTGAAAGGACGGAGCACCAGTCGCCATGACGACTGTAATGTCAGTGTAGATGTTTAAAAGGTTAATTGTTTTTTTTTTTTTCATTTTTAAAACTACTCTAAGCTTTACACCGCCATGCTCCTGAACTTCTGAATGAATGTCGGAACTTTACGAAGGCGTTCAAAGCTGTTATGTCCTTCGTGTCGTTCACAGCTGGTTGATGACGAGTATGACACTTCGGATCGGGAGTTTGACCTCGACGGCTCGGGTGACCTCTCGGACCTCCAGTGGGAGGAGGGGAACTCTTTACCCAGCACTGGCAGTCGGACTCCGTCTATTAGCCCTGCGCCGCTGCACGCTAACGGCTCGGGTCGGGGGACTCCGGCCAGCGTGGACTCGATCCCCTTAGAGTGGGACCACGACTATGATCTTGAGCCTATGAGTCATAGCGTGTTGGAGAAGAAGAGGATGCAGGGTGAAGACGACGTAGACGTTGCATGCAGCACGACTGCTGCTCTCAAAGGTGCGCGTGTGTGTGTGTGTGTGTGTGTGTGTAAGAGGGACTCGTTAGTGATTTCATATCTCATCTGTAGCAGTATGAGATGAAAACCTTGGCGTGTACGACTCTGTATGTCTCTCTCCGCAGACGTAGTGATTCCTGAGAGTCCAGAGGCTTATATAAAACTGACAGAAAGCACACTGAGGTCCTCCTCTGGTACGCACCGTGTGTGGGCGTGTCACATTTAAACATGTCACTAACCCTAACATCAGTGCTGATGTTTGCATGATGCATGCTCATTAGCGCTTCATCCAGCAGGGTGTTTATTTCATTTGTCCTGTGCTTGTGTCAGGGTTGCCAAATCTCACAAAATTACACCCTGTGTGTTTGCCTTGACATAATCGAATGATAATGATATATAATGATAACGTACTAACCGTACCATATGTGGCCCCTCATCCCAGAATGAGTCTTTAATACATTCTGTTTCATGTCTTTGTTAAATTAGTTAAACTTTTCAATATGTGGGGATATTTTCGAGCTCTTAGTTCTATTTATTTATATTCTGTATGTAAATAACTCGGAGTGAGTTTTAGAGCATTAAAGGTGCACTATGTAACATTTTGGAGACTTTATTAGCAGAAATGAACGGTGTATTCACTCATTCACCCATGTTCTGATCCATTTGATCCTACTATTGGGTCATGAGGAGGCTGGAGCCGAACTCAGACCCCACTGCGCAAAGCAGGGGTACACCCAGAACAGCTCACTGGCCCATCGCAGGGCAACACACATGCAACGAACCATACTCACACCTTAGAGCAATTTGGAACAGCCATTTAGCCTAATGTGCCTGTCTTTTGGACTGTGGGAGGAAACCGGAGTACTCGGAGGAAACCCACACAAGCAGAGGGAGAACATGTGACAGAACTGCACATAAAAATGCACCCTCACTGAGCCACCACGCCACCCTGGTAAATAAATCATCAATAAAGACGTTTTGATTTATTTGTAATCAAGGTGGCACGCTGGCGGTGGTTCTGGGTTCGATGCCCTGGGCGTTTGTGTGCAGGGTTTCCTCCGGGTACTCTGGTTTACTCGCACAGTAGGCTGATTGGCTGCCCCTGGGTTTGAGTGAGTGGGAATGGTTGGCTAAGTGTTGCCCGGCGTTAGTCTGACTGGTTGTCTAGGGTGCACTCCGTCCTTGTCCATAGCTGGCAGAGAAAGTCTTCATCCTCCCCACGACCCTTATTAGGATGAAGTGATTCTCCTCTCATGGAGACGACCATCTTGCATAGCCATATTTCCAGAGCTATACAGTACAGGCTTCCAAGGCGAGGGGTCGGGAATCAAATTGCAGTTAATTGTAATCTGGGTCTTCACCACTAGATGCCGCTAGATGCCACTAAATCTTACATACTGTACCTTTTTATACTCACTTTGTGGCGACGGGTCACGTTGATGATGACGTAGTGCCTGAACTTTTGTCAAAAAGTGTTGATCCTTTTAAAAAAAAAAAAAAAAAAGAAAGAAACCTTTTTTCCTGTAATGGGAAATTATCTTGACTCCGGGATCAGATCTGTGATGAAACGGAGTTTTCAGAACAAACTTTCCCAGCATTTTTTCCTTCTGTCTCAGTTTGGTGTGATGTTTCTTCACTGCTCTAATACATTATTCCTCCACAGGTGACGTTGCTCGGAACGTACTCGATCTTGACACTCAGAACACCTCGTACAGTGGTTATGTAAGTACATCCGTCATCAACGCCTCTATTCCCATCACAGTCTTTTGATCAGCAAGTGGGGGCAATGGTGGGACAGTTTTAAGGTACTGAATTACTGATCCCAAGTTCAAGCCCCAGGATCACCAGTATGTCATTGCTGTGCGCACCTTAACTGGGCTGTCAAAGGCTGGTTATGTCTCTCACTGTCTGTGGTGGGAGTTCCATCTAAAAAAAAAAAAAAAACAACAACAACTCCTTGCTGACTTTCATCAAGAGGAGCTGCATTGCTGACAGCGTGTCTCTGCCCTGCTATGGCGTGGCGAGCTGTTCAGGGTGTACTCTGACAACGCCCCGCTGATATGGGCGCCAGCCTCCTCGCCACCCTAATTAGGATTAGTAGTCTCCTCTGTATGAAGTGCTATGCCACACCCTTTTCTATGAATGAGCTCACAGATGCCCATTTGGTTGGTGACTATGCCATCTCTCCCTCCCTCCCATCCTCCCTCCCATCAGAGAGCTCAGCCAGTTACATCCCATCACGGATGGCTGGGACATTGACCTGGATTCGAACTTGTGATTTCCTGGTTAATAGTCACTCAGGACAGGGAACAGCCGAAAAGAAGTCGTCGTCACTCAGGATACAAATGTTTTTGGGCCTTTTCTGTCACTTTTATTAAGAACTTTTATTAATAACTTTTATATAGCCTTGTGAGAAACGGGTGTTTCAAGGGTGTGTGTGTGTGTGTATAGATGCGTCTGATGGGAGACTGTCGAGACAGTATAAATGCACTAAAGAGAGCAGAGGGAGAGCTGGAGGAGGAAGAGAGCGACCTGGCAGGATTAAACAACCCCGAGAACACAGAAGCACAGAACACAGGTTACAATCAAACAAGAATACACACGTACTGTATACATATACACACACACACACACACACACACACACACACATGCGCACATACATACACACACACACATATCTATGAACACACACACATGAATAACTCTTACACTTTAGAAATAGTAACACATGATTAAAAGGAGTTTTTAGAGACGTTTCGGTCGGAGGTGTCGCTGTTGTACAGACGGCGTGTTTTATCCGACACCAGCATGTGGCGGGGTGTGAGGGCTGATGATGCGTCTCTTACTGATGTGGAGTATTTTTGACTCTAGGTGTGATCGAGCGCTGGGAGCTCATCCAGGCTCAGTCCCATAATTCAGAAGAAGACCTTCTACTACGACAACAGCTGACCTCTGACCTCGAGGCTATGGAGGCGTGGTTGAGCCGGACAGAGGAGGAGCTGTCTGAGCTTAAAGGGAGGGATCTGAGTACAGACATTCATGCCATTGATCAAAGGATCAGAAGACTCAAGGTGTGTGTGGGGGGGGGTGTGACCTCTTTGCATACAGGCGGTATGAAAGGTATTTGATACGAGTGTAACTCGTCTAAAAACAGAACCCCTACTGAAAGCGTTTAAAACAAGCAGAGAATAGTAAGGGTTCTGTGTGGCGTTTGCATGTTCTCCCCGTGCTGGCCTGGGTTTCCTCTGGATACTCCAGTTTTGTCCCACAGTCCAAAAACATCCACAGTACGATAATTGGCTGTTCCAAATCACCCTTACATGCGAGTTGTGAGTGTGAATGGTCGTACATGTGTTGGCCCTGCAATGGTCTGTACCCCGCCTTCACCCAGAGTCGGCTGAGATGGCACCAGCCTCCTCGTGGCTCTAATTAATGGTGTAAAGAAGCACTTCCTGTGCACCGAGACGCTGAACTCACTCACGCTTTGATATATCTGGACCTCTGTGTAGGATCTGCAGAAGGAGGTAGATACCCATAAGCCCACAGTGCTGTCCATCAACCTGAGCAGCGTTAGACTCGTCCAATCAGATGGCGAGGAGAACAGGAAACTGCGAAAGAGGCTGAAGGTGATGAACTCACGTTGGGACAGGCTGGGTAAAGCTCTGCAGCAGTGGAGGGCAGCGCTACAGGACGCGCTAATGCAGTGTCAGGTATATACACACACACACACACACACACACACACACTCTCGTACACACACACAAATGTTTCTACACCTTCTGATGAGGCAAATTGAATAACTGTACTGAAGGGCCTGGAGCATGAAGGGAAAGAGAAACCATGTCGTTCTCATCCGGGTCGCTTGTTTTTAAAACCGTTTTGAGTCGTTTTGTCGTGAAGACAAATCCCTGGAATTTCTCCTCAAATCTACTCGTGCAGACATTTTCTGAGGTCCTGAAGAGAGGAATTAAGCCCTCATTGGTGTCTTGGGGAAATAACCAGCTACAGAGGGGCGTGGTTACCATTAACAACCCCGAGGTTTATTTATAATTAACTTCCCTAATTATATACAGCACAGCAGAGAAGGTCCCGGGATCGAGTCCCGGCTCGACTTGGGCATTTCTGTGTGAAGTCTGCATGCTCTCTCCATGCTTGGGTGGATTTCCTCCGGGTTACTCTGGTTTCCTCCCACAGTCCAAAGACAAGATCAGGGTCAGGAATCTAGCAGCCTTCCACCAGGCCACCACTTTCCCCTCGTATTGTATTGTATTGTATTGTATTGTATTGTATTGTATTGTATTGTATTGTATTGTGTCGTGTTGTGTTCTTGCAGGAGTTTCACGAACAGAGTCACGGTCTCCTGCTGTGGTTAGAGAACATCGACCGGAGGAGGAACGAAATTCTTCCCATAGCAATAGGGCTGGACCATCACGCACTCCGAGCCCGTTACAGAGTGTTACAGGTGATGCGCACACGCACAGACGCATTTTTGTATGACTCACAACATAATAGATGAATATAGAGAGAGGAATCGGGTTCAGTTGGGATATGAGTGACGTGCCACTGTTGTTCTCTTCGTGTGTGTGTGTGTGTGTGTGTGTGTGTGTGTGTAGCAAATCAATCAGGAGTTGCGGGAGACGGAGCACAGCGTCAGCAGCCTGCAGGAGCTCTCGGTGCAGCTGCTGGTGCAGGCGCAGGGCAGCGAGAGTCTGGAGGCGCAGGAGAGAGTGCACGTCATCGGAAATCGCCTCCGCCTGCTTCTCAACGCCGTCACCTCCGACCTACAGCAGCTGGAGAGACGCCTCCAGACCTCTGACAGCCACGTCAGTCTTTATAGAGATTATTTCTAATATACACTGAGGCTTGAAAGTTTCTGAAAAATAACCAAATATAAGAGAATTGTTTTGTTTATTTAAATATTTTCTGTTTATGTACTTTCAAAAGTTTCGATAATGCTTTGGGTCATGTTTAATATATCGTGTATCATAATTATACCGCAGGGTGGCACAGTGGCGCACCGGTTAGCGCGTCCGCCTCGCGTCAAGAAGGTTCCGGGTTCGATTCCTGGGCCTGCCGAGGGCATTTCAGTGGGTTTTGTTTCCTCCCACAGTCCAAAAACATCCACAGTAGGTTGGTTGGCTGTTCCCGACTGATCATAGGTGTGAGTGTGAATAGTTGTCGGCCAAGATGACCCTTGTAGGATTAAATGGTTTGGCGAGTGAGTGAATAATAGAGTGTTCGGATGGCTGACCAGTTAGATCATGCCATTCCCATGTACTACTGCACGATCCGATTGGTCCGCAGTCCCGAGTGTATGGTGCTCGAATCAAAACGCACATCTCAGGTGGAGCAGGCCGCGTCCTAATGGTCACGTTTCAAAAAAACGTGCTCGCCTTAGCAATTCTCACGATAAAGGGATTAATTATGATGTAGATTGCATGTGGGGGGTTGAAGAAATGTAGTGATACCAGAAGATCTCATGGTGATCGTTACCCGCTGCCTCACAGGTGCCGTCCGTCTGGTCCGCAGTGGATGATGTGGACACGTCGGGATCAGCCAGTCCCGTGTCTGTGGTCAGCGTTCCCGTTCAGCATCACACGGTAATCCAGTCCATCACTTCCTTTTTCCTCTGATTATTACCCGGCGGTGGGATTCAGTTGATCCTCCTTGATTTAAGATGCCTGCATGGACGAGTCGAATTGTTTTGCATAAATTTTTTTTTTTTTTTTTTGCATAAACAAGAAAACTCTGGCTTTCCACCTCAGACTGAATACTGAATTTAAACTCTGTCTGATCTGGAGATCCAGCTTTCTTGTGAATTATTATTATTATTATTGTTGTTATTATTATATTTATTATTATTTTGCTGAATCATCTGCGTTTTGCTATTTTTTTTTTTTTTTGCGCCCGTTGTTATTTGACGGTTTGATTGATTGACAGCCAGCTTTATGCCTCGGCTTTTGACCACAAGCTTTCTTTGTTTGCTTGGACTGAAACATTCTTTCTTTCTTTTTTTTTTTTTTTTACCCTCCCCTTCCTTCCTCCCTCCACCCTTCCCCTCCCCCTCCTTTTTCCTTTTGCTCATTGCACAACAGCTACGGAGCAAATGTATTGAGTCAGGAGCGAGAGCCTCAGACAGCCTGCTGCACCACAGGTACCAGTCCTGGACTCTAGAACCATGATGACGATGATGATGATGATGTATTCATACAGATGAAGATTTTGGAATGAGGGTCTATTTCTCTACCAAAAGATTTTTATTGTCCAGATTCAGGGGAAAAAACACCACTGCACAAACATTTCAACCCTAAATTCACATCGAACACGTCCAATCAAGTTTTGTCTAATCCATCGCACGCACGTCTGCTTTTAGGACCTTTTAGGAGAACATTTCCATGAATGTGTGGCATCAGCACGCCATCTAACTGTAATAATAAGAATATTAATGATAATAATAATTAACATACTGACTATTAGATCAGCCAATGAGGAGCTTGATGGCAGGATCAAAAAGTTCTGTACAGATTTTCCTTAAATTTCAATCAGAGGCGGGGCTTCAGACAAAGAAAAGTCTTTTAAATTTCCAAAATGATAAGGATAAAATTATTGATTGAGATTTTTTATTCTTTTGGCATTGAGAGAGAGAGGGTGTTTTTTTTGGAAGTGTGGTATTACAGCACATCCAGAGGGGGGTGCTGTTTAATTTCTGGATTTTTCTCGGTCATCTGGGGGGAGTTTGGAGTAGAACCGCTGCTCCTCTGCCATGAGAGGGGCGCCAGTTGAGGTGTCTTGGGCATCTGGTTAGAATGCCTCCCGAACACCTCCGTGTTTGGTGTTTCCGGCGTGTCCGACCAGGAAGAGAGCCTGGAATTGACCCAGAACATGCTGGATTGACTGTGTCTTTCAGCCAATCATGGAACTCCTCGATGTCTCCCCCTCAGAAGAACTGGAGGAAATGGCTGGGGAGTGGGATTTCTCGACCTCACTGCTTAGGCTGCTGCCCCCACGACCCGACCCCAGATTAAATGGATGTTGGTTCTGACTTTTTTTCTTTTTTAT
>CM045751.1:2687500-2750000 GCA_024760905.1 Plotosus lineatus | reverse complement strand
GGGTGGGGGTGGGGGGTGTGGTGGGGTTCTTTGGGAAACTGAAGAAACTTAATCGGACTCTGTAGCACTGACTCAAGCATAGCCGAAGGTACCGCGTATAAACCATCCGTCCGAACGCCTGACGCGCACGCCGTGAAAAGTATTTTTTCATTTAAAGATGGTATTTGAGATACGAAAAGCTATGTAAAATTTGACTGAGTGATTTTGATAAGTATTTGAATTCGCTTTAAATATTCTGTATTTATTTAACGTTTTTTTTTTTATTATTATCTTTACTCTCAGCATGCGGTTGATGCTTCTTTTAAAAAAAAAAAATAAATAAAAAATTAAACAATTAATGACGGTTTCGGTCCTGTAAGAGCCAAGCTTCCCCCCCCCTAAATAACAGTAGATCATCAGGTTGTTTAAAAAAAGGAATATAACAGCTCAGTGCTTATTTATGGTTGTACAGTTTACTAACACTGACTGTAAGAAGGCTTTTCTGATAAATATAAACATGCTGGTATTTTCCTGTGTTTTGTCTCCACCTATCTGTACACCACCGTCAGTCCTTTCTTTACAGTGTCATGAACATGTAACCACCAGCTATACAAACAAACAAGTAGATCTGGTGGATCCATGTCCTCCGTCAATAACCCTGGGTTTACTTGGGGCATGATGTCCACGAAGTCTGCAATTCAAAAAGCTCCAGGATTTATAGTACGCTTGGCGCACAGTTGGGGTATAAAAACGAGGCAGGGTGCATCCACGAGATGAATCTTGAAAGGATAAGTGTTTCCCAGGACTTGTACACACTTAAGATCGATGGCACTTTACTGTGATTCTCACCTTCTAGACTGATTGGCATCAAATTTTTAAAAAAATGTGGCAAAATTTGGACAGTGAGAAATTTTGCTGCAATAATCATGATGCCTCCAAGTTCCCTCAGGATCGCCACGAGTCTTCCGCCAAGTTCCCTCAGGATCATCACGACTCAATCCCACGATCCACGACACTCCTCATGACTCTTTCAAATCGCAGAGATCGCAGGCATCATACCACCGTGCAAACCTCAGGTTAACACTATTTGTATGTTATTTTTTTTGACAAACTGACCTTGGTATGACCTTGAAAAGAAAAAAATAGGTCATGGTCCTCAGAATTCATGAGGGAGTTGAGGTCAACTTGTGTTTAAAAGTTGAAGGTCCTGCTACAAAGTTATGATCTATAAGCTTGCAGCAAAGCTACATTAGGAACCACCCTCTCGACACTGGGCTGGCAGAGAATAAAGAACGGTGGTGGGTGGGGCAGTTTGGTTTAGGGCTGGTCATAAAACTGACATTCAATACATGAAGCGTTTCGAAAAAGAGGTGTCAAACTTAAGAGAATCTTTTACAAAATCCTGGATTCAGAATTGATCCATAATTGGGTTTAAATGATTTTTTTTTAACATTGAGAGAGAGGGAGTATGATTTTTGGCTTGGCGGAGGTTTGTGGCTTTTATTTATGTTTTTAAATGGTTGATCCGATGCAGATCAATGACTGGCAGGGGCCAAAATTTACAGTTGAATGAAATGTTCACACAGGTGAGTTTTCCATGAAGAGGTTCTGACTGTATTCAGCTCCACCTACCATTTGATCAAGGTTGTCAGCCGTACATATCCTCTGCCTATACAGTATAGGGGTCATTTTCAAGGGCTGGGGCTTCGATCAGGGCGTGGCAGCTCCGACTGTAGATCTGCAGGACATGTGGAGGCACTGCTTTGGTGGGTGTTGTGATAGGTGGCTGTGGTGGTGGTGGTGGTGGTGGTCGGGGTTGTAGGAGGTGAAGATGATACTCTATCAGCCCATGTCCTGACCACTTTCCCCAGGGGGTGGAGCCTATGAGCATCCAACATCTCTAGCAGCAGATCGTACAGAGGAACTTTGTTCTTGCACTTCATGCTGTACAGGTGCTCCATCCCTTTATAACTTCACAATGAAGACAGAGATACGGACAGGTCAGAGGTGGGGAAACGGGGTGGGTTAGAAAATCGCTACATGTAAGTCCAGAATGTTTTACCTCATGTGTCTGATGTGTGAGAGCAAAAGGAGAAGCTGGGCCTGACGCCGGGACTGCAGCTGCCCCGAGATTCCTGATTGGCTGATGTAGTGTATGAGGGCATCTGTGATGTTATCCATCATGCACTGCACCATGAAGCTGTCCCTCAGGGGCTCGACGGGGGACGAGCAGAACGAAAACGCACCTAAATCAACAGGCAAATAGATCAGGATCAATCACCGTATCTGAGGAAGTTTAAGAACGTAGCAGCATTACTGGGGGTTTTTTTTATGGATTTTCCCCCCTAAATTTTAGTCATAACCACCACTGACCAGGGAGGGGCAAAAGCACGCACGTGTCTGCTCCGTGACATGCGATTCTCGCCACCCGCCTCTTTTCGAACTCCACTATTCATTTTGCGGGTCTAACACGCTCCGAGGGAAAGCGCTATCAGCCTCCTCGTAGGCCCGTGATTGGCTGGCGATCGCTGTGAGTGCCAAGCAAGTGAGCGTATGCCATCCCCTCCCTCCCATGACAGCTCGGACAATTATCTCTCATGGAACCCGAGCCACAAGACCATAAACTATTAAAGTCATCATACGGTTTACACGCCACTGCTCCACATATTATTATTATTATTATTATTATTATACTCGCTGTAGTGACCTCACTGAAATACTCACCGGAGTTGAGCAGTATGATGGCTTTGAGACACACAAACTCCTCGCACTTGAGTTTGAGGGCACGGAAACGGGTCACGGTGGCCAGCAGCATATCAAAGATCTCAGCCATGCCCTCTACACACTCCCCTTCATTCCTACAAGGCAAGAGACGTTGTGAGACCAACCTTTCATTCATTAATATTTAAAGCATAGCACTGCTACAGCACCGTTCTGATTGGTCAGATGGTCTTCATTTAGTTATCCTTCACTGCCCGGCCTAAATCCAGATTACCCACAAGCTCTAATATTTTGATGGAGGGCATTTATCCCTGATCACAGCACGTAAATCTCCCTGGCGTTGTTGCTCCGGTCAAGGCTCAGCAACATTAATGTGGTGACATAATGAAGCAGCTTGATGATCTGAATGAACTCGGCGGGTTTTTTTGATTGACGGAAATCACCGGTATCGTGTCCCAGTGTAAATCCGACTGAAAGTGTTCAAGATGCGCTGAAGACAACTTTATGGAGGAGTTCAGTCCAGTCCCCTCCCTCCTCATCAATTCAGGACATTCAGGTAAGAAACGAGCCCAATACTGAACGGGAGTAAATGTTACGGCGCTTTGGTCTGTTGAGACGATGTCACGATTATGTGCTGTAAGCAACGTTAAAGGCGGAACAGCATATTCATGTGTGCGATTTATTTGTTTTGGGAGTGGTGTCGGAAAATCTTTGACAGTAGTGCAGCTGCCAAAATATTCAGAATAATAAAAATGTTTATCAAGCCCAAGGGTTACAATGTCATTGTTTCCGTAGTAACAGCTGATTCATAGTTAAAGGTGTCATCGTGAGCAGCTCACAGACGGATGAGTTTAAACTCGGGTTTCTCGGAAACGTGATCCAGTGGGTTTATTTTCAATCCTGTTCGATTTTAGAACAAAGGGAGAAAAAGAAATGTAAACAGATGTGGATAAAACGCATGAATTTTCTTCAACGTAACTGTAATCAGTAAATTGTGAGCTCGTACTCTCGATTGATTTCCCAGAACAGACCTCAGTGTTGCAGTTCTCTTTTTAATCAGTTTTTTAGTTGGTGATTAGAACGAGTGCATTACGATGAATGTGTTCTGGGGATGCGTTACTGTCTGAGGTGGGAGATAAAAATTAACACATCTTGACCAATCAGAATCGAGACGCCGTAGTGTAAATGGCTGTAATATTCTTCCTCTGTGTGTGCACATATACGGTCTCTCGGTCTCCCTCCCTCCTTCTCTCTCTCGCTGCCTGTCTCTCTTGCTCTGTGTGTGTGTGTGTCTCTCTCGCGCTCTCTCTCTCTCTCTCTGTCTCTCTCAGACTCCACTTCTCACAGAAAGAGGCTGTGACCCAGGTGCTGCTAAGCACCTTGTTTACTTTTGGATGGAAAGCACATGCTGTACCTGTAAAGAGTATTAAAGGTTCTCCCCCTCCCCCCCCTCCACCACTGTCTCTGTACAACTACTCAAACACCCCTGTCCTCTTCTGAATTCAAAACCCCCTCGACTCCTGTTACTCTACGTGCCTATTTTTCATCAGGTTCTCTCCTCAGATGACGCCGACTCTCTCTGTGACCACATCCTGGTTAATTACATAGAACTGTGTCATGGCCCTTTCAAGGGCAGCCGGCCGGTTTCTTGCTAATTGCGTTCTTGTGGATTTTTTTTTTTTTTCTATTAAAAATAATTCAATCCTATTTTATACATTACGACTTTCCTGTGAGATGCTCGGCACACAGTGGGACTTCTGCATCATCGTCACGAGAATGAGAAGGAAATAGAAAAATGAGGCAGAGCAGAGTGACATTACTCAGGTCACCGAGCAACAGATGGATGAGTGGCATGTCGAGTGGCGTACGAAAATGAAAAATGTTGAATGAAAATTTCAAATGCACGGAGGTCATTTTATTATAATCGCAATTTTATATTTCAGCTGAGATCAGAAAGGCTTGGATTCACCGATCGACAGTTTTTACTTCCATCCATCCATCAGTCCATCTACATCCACCCAGGGTCATCCTTCCTTCCATCCATCTACATCCACCCAAGATTTTCATCCCTTCTGCCTCATTTATACTTTCATTCCTCTGCAGCCACACAGGGCTACACTCCCATCCCTCCCTCGACATACACCCAAGTGGTATTCATCCCTCCTGCATTCCCTCCCCTTATCCCTCAGCATAGGTCCAGGGTTAATAACCAATCTATCCATTCCTCATACATACCCCCAGGATTTTCCTCTCATTCATAAACCTACGCTCAGGCTCATCCTTCCAATCGGTCCGCCACATACACAAAGGGTTTCCATCTCCATATACCCAGAGCTGATCCACCTACATATGATCCATTAGTCCATTCATTCATTCACACATCCATCCCTCCAACCATCCATCCATCCATCACGAAAACTGTAAACAGTTTTCCGGAACAACCAACCAAGCAATTACCTCCAGATGGTGTTTTTTAGAGCAGTAACCACAATAAAGCTGGTTTGTTACCTGTCGAGGATCAGATCCTGTGCAAAGATGAGTTTTCCAGGTGAGTGGATGGACCTCCAGATGAGACCAATCATCAGAATCTCCAGCCAGGAGCTTTCCAACAGCTGCACCTGATCATGCAGAGACAAGTCCTGGAATCCTGCAGGCAGGAAGTGAAGCACATGGGTTTCATTGGTAAAGTGTGAGTATGATACAGACATAAACAAAACTCTTGTCTAAAATACTTTTTAACGGTAAAAACACCTAAATGTAAACAAGTGTTCTGCACCAAGCAGGCGTGTAGTCATCAAAGTACAAACGCAATAAAAGCATCAACAGACCGACCAGCTGCCCTATTCTGGGGGTGGAGCTTGTCTTCTTCTTCTTCATTTGCTGTGGCGACCCCTGAAGGGAACAGCCGAAAGAAAAAGATCTGCCTCCATCTCTCCCTATCCTCTGCATCTTCTACTCTTACTCCAACGACCTTCATGTCTGCCTTCACCACATCCATAAATCTTCTCTTTGGTCTTCCTCTGGGCCTTCTGCCTGGTAGTTCCAACTTCAGCATCCTACTACCAATATACTCACTATCCCTCCTCTGTACATGTCCAAACCATCTCAATCTAGGGGTGGAGCTTATGTATAGGTTGTAAAAAACAAAGCAAAGCCAGAAATGTAAATATTAGCAGATTCACATCTAGCGGCACAGATGTGGGGTGCTCAGCACGGCCGCCTCACAACAAGAAGGTCCTGGGTTCAAGTCCCAGGCTCAAACATTTCTGTGTTGGTCTTGCATGGGATTCCTCAGAGTACTCTGGTTTTCCTCCTTGGCCCGATAACGTTCTCGGGGCTGTACAGGGTGTACCCCACCTTCACCGACCATCGGCTGAGATAGTCCACAACCCTAGTAGTAAGAACTGGTTTGGCAAATAAGCGATAGTGAGTTAGAGGACGCGGGTCAGTAGTAATTACCGACACATTTAAACTGCATTCATTAATTTTATAACCCGCTTAATCCTAATCAGGGTCACGGAGAGGCTGGCGCCCATCTCAGAGTACACCCTGGACAAGTCGCTAGGCCATCGCAGCCTTTAAACTTTATACCAATATAGGCGAGTTAAACAATAAATGTTGTCACTGACACAAGAGTCCGCTTGAAAGAGAGAGAGAGAGAGAGAGCGATGAGGCCTCAGTCAGGGGTCGCATCAGAAGAGCAGGAACACTGAAAACAGTAATTACACTCATTATTCTTATTGCTACGTGTGTGTGTGTGTGTGCGTGCACGTGCAGGTGTGTGTGTGACCTCGTCATCTGACGCGCAAGCACCTGCCTCGTCGATGGTGCTGCCTTGGTTACGCAAACACGCAAGGCTATCACCAAGGATACTTCCGTAACATCATGATCCCGTCTGGCTTTAAAAAAAAAATAAAAAATCCATGTACACTTTCTGTCAAAGATTGACAGATGTTTTAACCTTTCAGTCTTAGGTCATAAATCTGCAAGATGGCATCCTTCTGTCAGGACAGCGCCAATTAATCCTGTATACATTGCTACATACGCTGATTAGCATTTAACCGGTGTAATCAGAAGCTTGTAACATTTTCTTTAAAAACAAAGTAAAGAAATAAATTTTACAATCACATGATCCGATTTTGGTGACCATTCTTTGTGTTGTGAGCCAATTGAGCAACTACAGCCTTTTTTTTTTTTTTTTTTTTTTAAATTTACCTACGTTGGGAATGAGTCGAGCAATCCGAGATAGCATGAGTTCACCCAGCTTTTACAAATTCCTCCAAAGAACCAGAAAGAAACATAAAATAACATTTTACCCTGATAGTCACAGTACAGCGGAACCTTCACTTAGGAAATTAATCCGTTCCGAGGGCGAGCTCGGAAAGCCCAAAACGTTCGTTAGATAAAACAAAAAAATTCCCATCGGAAATAATAGAAAACCAATTAATCCGTTGCAACCCCTCCCAAACTCCTATGACCTGACGCACTAAAGATACACATGTAAAAACAAATAAAACAAGAATGAACAATAAGTAAACTAACCCTTCCAATCATCAACTGCGGCAAAGATGTCACGTTGGCAGGCACGAGGTGGTGCGTAACCGAAGAGGAGAATTTTGTGCATGTGCACGCTACAAATGCTAGCGAGGAAAGGCTCGTGGTGAGCTCCCACAAGGCCAGTGATTCTCAAATAGTGGGGCGTGTGGTGTGATGCTGGGAGGGTGGGGGTGTAAGCGTAGAATCCTGGGGAACATGCTTTTTTGCCATACTGTACTAGAATTGTGTCATTGCACATCCTCTACAGTAGATGGCAGTGGTGCTCTTATTGTCACACTAAGGTGTAGGGAAAAATCACCGAACAAACAATATGAAGTGTCGTAAACACTACAGTCGCGGGGAGGGCTGATTTTTTTTTTTTTTTTTTTCTTCTTTCTTCCTGTAGAGGGTGTCACAAGAAAATAATTGAGAAGCACTGCACAAGGCATTCTTGGAGTGCGGAGGAATACACACGGAAGAATATGAGGCTAATCGACCCGGAAAAGCCATTTCCCCAGCAAAGCTCGTAAATCAAAATTTTGCTGGTTGGATGGGGCAGATTTTTGGTGGATCGGAGCTCATATCATGGAAAATTCGTTCTAAAAGACACTCGTAAGTCAAGCTACCACTGTTAGCTAATCAAGCAAGTTGTGTTTTTTGGAATTTTCAGATATTTGGGTGGGATGGGGTTCAGGGTGAAGCTTCTAGTCCACATCCTTTAAGCACAATAGTTAATCCTTTCTAATAAAAGCAAACTTAACCAGCTACTCAATAATCAGGAATCATTACTGCTCAGAAGATCGTGTTGGCTGAGATTTAACTAGCTAGTTACTGAGCTAACAGTAAATTCATTTATTTATTCATTTTCTGAATTTTTTTTATCCTAATTAGGGTCGTGGGAAAACTGGCACCCATCTCAGTCAACTCTGGGCGAAGGCAGAGTACACACTGGACAGCTCGCCAGGCCATCGCAGGGCAGAGACACGCTGATGGCTATGCGGCTTTTCTTTACAAAAGTCAGCAATGGTTCTTTTACATGAGACACGGCCGGCCTTTATTAACCCAGTTCATGCACTGGGGGGGACGACGACGGTATTGACAGTGGGGCTTGAACTCGCGACCTTGGGATCGGTAATCTGGCACCTAACCACTGGGCTACCAATGCCTTTACATAGTACAGATTTGAATTTAATTTTAATACTGAATATTTTACAAGTAAAATATTTTTGTTAATTATGGGCTCAGAAAAGAAAAATGGACAATGTCATATGAAAATCTTTCTGACTGGCTTGTGAAATGTAACTTAAGTCCCACCCACATTAATCCAGGGCTCTCTGGTTTATATTTGAACATTCCAGTTTCATGACACGGACCACTTTTAAACACCGGTGGTGGTTTCTGTTCCTCACCAGGCACCTTCTTGGCCCATGCGATCATGTGGACGAGCTCCCTGTCGGCCATGCTGGTGAGCAGACTCATCATGGTCAGCTCGCTGTAGGGTCGACTGTGCTTCTGTCGTGAGCACAGTGTGGGAGGTTCCGCCCTCAACAGCAGCAGCAACACCTGCTCTGGAGCCATGCACACCACGCCTGCAACCCCAGCACCGATCCCGGAGCTGCCCTGTCCATCCTGCGGGGGCGCTTCTCTCGTCTCGGAACCGTTCTTGGCTTCACTCGAACCTCGCTCCCGCTCCTTCAGTCCGCTGCGTCTTCTGTTGTGCTTCATGATGCGACCGCCATGCTCCTTCCGGAAACCTGAGGAGGGACACGGCGTCAGACCGAACTTACATTTACGACATTCGGTGGATGACCTTGTCCAGATTGACTTCAACAAATGCAAAGTCACCGTTTGAAAATATTTGCAAAACAATTCTCTGTCCTGACAGAACCGCAACTACCTCTGCTCCCAATTTATAAGTGACAGGATACCAACGTTTGAGAGCTGCAGACGTGTCTGTTCACGGGTTTGGATACACGTCCGCTGTGTTATTAATATTTAATATTAATAAAATTTTGAACAGATATGTAGCCGAAAGTGCAGGTCTTTGGACTGTAGGAGAAAACCGGAATACCCAGAAGAAAACCCACCAAAGCACAGAGAGAGAACATGCAACCTCCACACACAAATGCCTGAGCTGGGAATCGAACCCACAACCTTCTTGCGATGAGGCAGACGCACTAACTACACCGCTACCGTGATACTTCCTACATTACCCCCCCCCCCCCATAATAAGAGCACCTGCTGATGGGAATGATTTCTTTCATGCATAAAATAAAACAATGAATAAAACATTTCTTTGGATGGTTGTATCTGTAATTTATAAACAGAGAGAAATAAACTCTCCACATATACATGTGGACAGCACCGCATTCCCACCCACTCACTGACATGACAAAAAAGGGGCGGGTACCATCATCATCATCATCATCTGTTCTGGGCTACGAGAACAGCAGCCTAAGCAGTGAGGTCCAGACGTCCCTCTCTCAACCACCTCCTCCAGCTTTACCAGGCCATTTCCAGACCAGCCGAGAGATATCGTCCCTCCAGCATGTTCTGGGTTGACCCCGGGGTCCCTTCCAAGGTAGACATCCCCGAAACAGAACACCGGTGAGGCGTCGAGGCCTCCTGCGCATTTGTTTTGTTTAATTTTCGACCGTCCTGGATGTGTTTAAGAGGCGGTTAAGCCCCGGCTCTTTTTCCTGACTGTCTCGAAAGTAATCGTCAGCGAGGCGATGACCCACAGTGCACCAGTTCCACACGGAACATGAAAATAAACTGAACCGAGAAGTGAACCGCAAACACAAGCCTAAGAATTAAAAAAAACAAAAGTGCAACATAGTCTATAGCTCTTGTGGTTCCTGATGGAGTGGCGGTATCTGGGATTACGTTCTCAAGTCTACACTTCCTCCAACATCCAGCACAAATCCTAATAGGGTTGATTTGTGCGTAACACGACTGCCGACGCTTCATGTTCCATTACTCTGATGCAGGCTTTTACTCAACGCAGGAAATGAGCTCAACAAATCAAATTACAGCTCAGGCATGACACAGAATACGATAAAAAGCACAATTCATTCTGGAGAGCACATGAATTAACCAGTTCAGGGTGACCTCGCTGCACTACAACTCTTTTTTTTTTTTTTTTTTCCTTTTTTGAATCTGATTACGTAAATCATTAACCAGAACATAGCGGTGTTGCTGCTGTTGTTATTTTCGAGAGACTTCCCTGACCCTGACAGTCTGTCTGTGTATACACGTTCCGTCTGATTAGATACCGGTGAGAGTTACTGGTTTCATAACAAGATAAATGTAGAATTGGGGGAGTGACTTGGAAGACGTAGGCTGTACTAAACATCTTTATGCATTTAATTTATAACGTGCCACATTATAGCTGCATTAACCTCCCACTGCGCATCTAATGCATCCCACCATACAGTTACACTGTAATACGCCCCGCAGTTACACCTAATGCACCCCACCATACACTTCAGGGTCTACAGCAGTAAAAGCAGAAAAAATGTATAAGACTCACACCGAGGCACCCATCTCTCTCTCTCTCTCTCTCTCTCTCTCACACACACACACACACACACACACACTCACACCTACCTCCTTTCATCATGCCCACTTCGTAGCATTTGCGTAGACGACACGCTTGGCAGCTCTTCCTGCGGTTCCTGTCAATAGTGCACTGATTGGTTGCTGGACACACGTAGTCATTGTGACCTAAAATATACAAAAGACACAAACAAAAATCTTTTCAATTTTATTTTTAGTATCAAACAAATTTATAATCAATTGCAAAGTCTGGAAGCTCCAATGACCTTTAAAGTGAAATGAAAAGGCTTCAAAACTCTCCTGTCACACCATACACAGCAGTGCCATGACTTACGAAATTAATCCGTTCTGAGGGCGAGCTCATAAGCCAACATGTCCGTTAGATAAAACAAAAATTCCCATCGGAAATAATAGAAAACCAATTAATCTGTTCCAAACCCCTCTAAAACTCATAACCTGACACAAACACGTATATTTCACCTAATATATTAAAGATAAACATGTAAAAACAAATATTTTATAATAATAATACATGTACTTTATTCTTGCTTAATTATTATTCATGTTAAACTATAAGTCAACTAACCCTTCCAATCATCGACTGCGGTGAATGTGTCACGTGAGCAGGCATGAGGTGGTGCATAACAAAGGAGGAGGAGGAGAACTTTGTGCATGTGCACGTTAGGAATGCCAGCGAGGAAAGGCATGTGGTGAGCTCCCACATGGCCAGTGCTTCTCAAATAGTGAGGCACAGTGTGATGCCAGGGGTGGCACGTATGGCCTTGAGGAAATGCATTTTTGCCATACCATACTACAATTAAGTGTAATTGAGCATCCTCTACAATAGGTGGCAGTGGCGCTCTCACTGTGATCCTCTATGGTGTAGGCAAAAAGCACCGAGCAAACGATATGAAGTGCAGTAAACACTATTTATAGTCATGTGCGGGGCACTGGGGAGGGCATGGAATTGTTTTTTTTGGTTTTTTTTTTTCTTCCTGTAGGGTGAATCACAGAAAATAATTGAGAAGCACTGCACAAGGCATTCTCGGAGCGCAGAGGAATACATGTGGACGTATATGAGACTAATCAGCCGGAAAAGCCATTTCCCCAGCAAAGCTTGAAAATCTAAATTTTGTTGGTTGGATGGGGCAGAGTTTTGGCGGATCAAAGCTCGTATCATGAAAAATTCATAATAAAAGACACTCATAAGTCAAGGTACCACTGTACATTTTCATTATCAGGTGGTTTTTACTTACAGTTACAGACTGAAATCTGCTAAAATCCATTTGGGTTGCCAGTTCATACAAGATATAATCGTAAACGGGGATCCTGAGTGGCACATCGACCAACCTGGCGATCACAAGTTCGAAGCCATTACTGACCGACAGTCCATTGGCCAAGGTCTCATGGGAAGGAGGGACAGCATACGTTCATTTCCCTGTCAATCACTGGCGTCTGTGAGCAAGTTCATATTGAGGGTCAGGATAGTGCTTTCTTTCCGAGCGTGTTAGACCCTCCCTAAACGCACATGCTCACAGAGGGGGCACGAGCATACTTTCACCTTTCCCTGGTCGTTGGTGGTTGTGTGATCGGGAAGGCAATACTGGATGGGTGGGAATCGGATACAACAAAATTAGGGAGAAAATGGCAGGGGGAAAAAAAGAAAAAAAAAAAAAAAAAAGTACATATACAGATACAATAAAATCTTGTTGATATGCACTTCTTTTTAAATACGATTCCCCTCCTGTGTCCCCACCCCTTGGACCCCAAATTTGCAACAAGGGGATAACCGAAAAATGCATTTGTTATAATTCTTTACTGAAATCGAAGACATTCGAGCAACATAACGGCATTTGGCTTCGATCCTGACAGCGTTCATACCTGCATATGAGCTCTCTCACCTGGACACACTGAACTCCAGCCCTGGGTATGTGGAAGTGCAAAAAAAAAACCATAACACTGCACAGACTGGCCTATATAGACTTTGCATATCACATGATGTAATAAAATGAGACTATTCTCAAGATAAATGCTAAAACACAGTCTCACTTAATCCGCATTGAGGTGCACTGGACCCCGACATGCGCATATTAATGAGACGATTGTATTACACAGTGCTGCTCAAGTCCTTTATGTGGCGCCCCCTCTCGGTGGAAAAAAAAAACATTTCACCGCCTCGCGAGCGACTATAAATAGTATTATTTGTCTATAAAGTTGTTATTAGTACACCTCTGCATAACATTGTATGTTTATTCACATTAAAAACAAAGAAAGAAAGAAATATAGCTCAACTTACAATAAAGAAAAACTTCATTAACATTATTTTTTTAATCTAAATAGAAAAGATTTAAAATGCACCAATGTGCCTGAACTTAAAAGAAATAAATAGTTATTTAAACTCATTCAACTGATTAATGTGTTAATATCTCCGTCTCTCTCCACCTTTCTCTTCGTTCCTGTCAGAAATGTTTCCGTGTTGTTTCTTGAGGGGTTGTTTACTCCACTTCATATCGTTTGCTCGTGCGAAAAACCGCTACACCATAGCGCGATTAGAGCGCCACTGCCACATAGTGGAGCGGAGGTGCAATCACACTTGATTTCTGTTACTGTCCAGTATTCCATAAAAGCATGTCCCCTCCCCCCGGCATCACACCCCAAGGGGGGCGCGCCCAACTATTTGAGAAGCACTGCACTAACACATCAGTTACAAACTTCTGAATAAAATAAAACTAGGCACATTTACCCAACATGAGCAGAGGTTCACATACAGTACACAGCACATAAACATTGGCTCATTTACATAGGAACACATGGCATCACCCTCGTTCAGTCGAATGCAAATTTCTGTTGTATTTACCATGTTATACACGTCAATCACATTCATGAAGAAGCTTATAGTAACATTCACTTCACTTATCCCTTAACATCCGGGGATGTCTTTTGGGGCGCTTTCATGGCGAGACTTGGGTGTATATACACATACATACATATATATATATATATATATCTATGTATATGGATGGATGTATATGTATGTATGTATATATGTATGTATGTGTGTGTATATATATGTATGTATGTGTGTGTATATATATGTATATATATATATATATATATATATAAATAAATAATACACACATACATATACACACACACACACACACACATTATATATATATATATATATATATATATATATATATACACACATACACACATACATATATATACATACATATATATACATACATATATATATCTTCTTCTTTTCCTTTCGGCTGTTCCCTTCAGGGGTCGCCACAGCAAATGATCTGCCTCCATCTCTCCCTGTCCTCTGCATCTTCTACTCTTACTCCAACGACCTTCATGTCTGCCTTCACCGCATCCATAAATCTTCTCTTTGGTCTTCCTCTGGGCCTTTTGCCTGGTAGTTCCAACCTCAGCATCCTACGACCAATATACTCACTATCCCTCCTCTGTACATGTCCAAACCATCTCAATCTAGCCTCTCTGACTTTGTCTCCAAAACATCTAACATGTGCTGTCCCTCTGATGTACTCATTTCTGATCCTATCCATCCTCGTTACTCCCAAAGAGAACCTCAACATTTTCATCTCTGCTACCTCCAACTCGGACTCCTGTCTTTTCCCCAGGGCCACTGTCTCTAAACCATACAACATCGCTGGCCTCACCACCGTCTTGTACACTTTCCCCTTCATTCTTGCCGATACTCTCCTATCACACATCACAATCGGACACTTTTCTCCATCCATTCCAGCCTGCCTGCACGCGCTTCTTCACCTCTTTTCCACACTCTCCATTGCTCTGGATTGTTGAGCCTAAGTACTTAAAATCCTCCACCTTCTTTATCTCTGCCGCTGTATCCTCAAAGTTCCTCTTGGGTCCTTGTCGTTCACACACATGTATTCTGTCTTACTAAGACTAACCTTCAATCCCCTCCTTTCCAGGGCATACCTCCACCTCTCTAGATTTTCCTCCACTTGGTCTCTGCTCTCACTACAGATCACGATGTCATCTGCAAACATCATAGTCCATGGAGATTCTTGTCTAACCTCGTCTGTTAGCCTGTCCATCACCATAGCAAACAAGAAGGGGCTGAGAGCTGACCCTTGATGCAGTCCCACCTCCACCTTGAACTCTTCTGTCACACCAACAGCACACCTCACCACTGTCTTACATCTCTCATACATGTCCTGCACCACTCTAACATACTTCTCTGTCACTCCAGACTTCCTCATACAATACCACAGTTCTTCTCTCGGCACCCTGTCATAGGCTTTCTCCAGATCCACAAAGGCACAATGCAGCTCCCTCTGACCTTCTCTGTACTTCTCTATTAACATCCTCAAAGCAAACACTGCATCTGTGGTGCTCTTTCTGGGCATGAAACCAAACTGTTGTTCACAAATGCTGACCTCTGCCCTTAGTCTTGCTTCCACTATTCTTTCCCATAGCTTCATTGTATGGCTCATCAACTTTATCCCTCTGTAGTTGCCACAACTCTGTACATCTCCCTTGTTCTTAAAAATGGGCACAAGCACACTTCTCCTCCATTCCTCTGGCATCTGCTCACTTTCTAAGACCTTGTTGAATATTCTTGTCAGAAAATCTACTGCTACCTCCCTAGACACTTCCATACCTCAACTGGTATGTCATCAGGGCCAACTGCCTTTCCACTCTTCATCCTCTTCAATGCCCTCCTCACTTCTCCCTTACTAATCTTTGCTACTTCCTGCTCCTCAACGGTCACCCCTTCTACTCTTTTTCTCTCTCATTTTCCTCATTCATCAGCTCTTCAAAGTACTCTTTCCATCTTCCCAGCACACTTCTGTCATCAGTCAATACATTTCCCTCTCTGTCCTTTATCACTCTAACTTGCTGCATGTCTTTCCCATCTCTATTTCTCTGCTGTGCTAACCTGTATAGATCATTTTCTCCCTCCTTACTGTTCAACCTATCATACAAGTCATCATACGCCCTCTGTTTGGCCTTTGACACTGCTACCTTCGCCTTACGCTGTGTCTCCCTGTACTCCTGTTTACTCTCTTCGGTCCTGTCAATGTCCCACTTCTTCTTGGCTAACCTCTTCTTTTGTACACACTCCTGTACTTCCTCATTCCACCACCAAGTTTCCTTATCTACTTTCCTTCCAGAGGACACACCAAGTACTCTCCTACCGGTCTCCCTGATCACATTGGCTGTGGTTGTCCAGTCCTCTGGAAGCACTTCCTGACTACCCAAAGCCTGTTTCAACTCCTCCTTGAAGACAACACGACACTCTTCCTTTTTCAGCTTCCACCACTTTGTCTTCTGCTCTGCCTTTGCCTTTTTCACTTTTCTCACCATCAGTGTCATCCTGCACACCACCATCCTATGCTGTTTGGCAACACTCTCACCAACTACTACTTTGCAGTCACTGACTTCCTTCAAATTACATCGCCTGCACAAGATGTAGTCTACCTGTGTGCTCTTACCTCCGCTTTCATAAGTCACCCTATGCTTCTGTTTCTTCTTGAAGAAAGTATTCACCACAGCCATTTCCATCCTTTTTGCAAAATCGATCAACATCTGTCCTTCTGTGTTCCTGTCCTGGATACCAAACCTGCCCATCACTTCCTCGTCCCCTCTGTTGCCTGCACCAACATGTCCATTGAAGTCTGCTCCAATGACCACTCTTTCACCTCTGGGGTATTCTGCATCACTTCATCTAAATCACTCCAGAATCTCTCCTTCTCTTCTAGCTTACATCCTGCCTGTGGGGCATAAGCACTAACAACATTGACCATCACGCCTTCAATTTCTAACTTGAGACTCATCACTCTGTCTGACACTCTTTTCACGTCTAGAACATTCCTGACAAACCCCTCCTTCAAGATGACTCCTACTCCATTTCTCTTCCCATCCACACCATGATAAAACAGTTTAAACCCTGCTCCTAAGCTTCTAGTCTTTCTACCTTTCCACCTTGTCTCCTGAACACACAGTATGTCCACCTTCCTCCTCTGCATCATGTCAGCCAGCTCCTATCTTTTCCTTGCATAGTTCCAACATTCAAAGTCCCTACTCTCAGTCCTAGGCTCACACATTTCCTCTTCTCTCTCTGCCTACGGACACGCCTCCCGCCTCTCCTTCTTCGACGTCTTCGACCAACAGTAGTCCAATTTCCATCAGCACCCTGTTGGTTGACAGCACTGATGGCGGTCGTTGTTAACCCGGGCCTCGACCGATCCGGTATGAATTTTGTTTTGATCATTTGCATTTTTTAAATGTGGCAGAAGTTTTACGCCGGATGCCCTTCCTGTCGCAACCCTCTGCATTTATCCGGGCTTGGGACCGGCATAAGGGGGAGAGACACTGGTTCGTGCCCCCCCCCGCCTCATGGCTGCATTACATACATATATATATATATATATATATATATATATATATACATACACACCCACTCACACACATACATAATATATATATATATATATATATATATATATATATATATATATATATATATATATATATATATATATATAGAGAGAGAGAGAGAGAGAGAGGATTTTCTGAGTAGATCCTTCCGTAGGAAAGTGCTCAATACTTTTTGGTAGAGCAAATAACAATAAAAATAAAAGGGCAGGACAAAGACTTTCTATTGAAACTCCATTTATCACTACAGATCTGTTTCACACACACACACATATATACACACACACACACACATATATATATATATGTGTGTGTGTGTGTGTGTGTGTGTGTATATATACATACATACACACACACACACACACACACACACACACACACACACATATATGCCATGTTGAGCAATACTATGCTTATTGGCAGGAAAGTCACAGCAAGCATTCATTTCTTAAAATAATTAAATGTTTTTTTTAATAATTTTCATAAATATTTTTCATTACAAATTAGCATTATTTATAATTTATTTTGGATAAAAAACAAATATTTGGAATTTTTGTACCAAACAAAAATTGTAATTTTTATTAATGATAATGATTTTTTTTTGTATAAAATGTATTAATTAGAAAAAAATTAAATTCTTATAAAAATAAAAAAATTAAACATTTCTTCCTCAAATATAACCAAATAATTTATTTTGAATAAAAACCAAAAATTACTTATAAAAGTATTAATTTATTTTTTACAAGAATTATTTAAAATAATGTTATTTGAGAGTTCTTTATAAATGTTTGGGATGACAGCAGCAGTCTGTGACGTCCATCTCAGCACTGCTCTGATCCTATAACTAGAAAACTACGCAGTGACTCACAAGCGATTTCTCCGAAAAACATCAGAGACGTTCATCCTTGTTCAAGGTCGGTGTACAGTACCTTGTATACTGCGCTTAAAGAAGGCCTTGCAGCCCTCACATGACCACACGCCGTAATGGTATCCCGAGGCGTAGTCACTGCACACCGCGCAGTATCGGATCTCCTTCGCCAGCCCGGTCGCTCCCGAAGCCGCGGATGATCCCGAGGTCCCTGGTGTTGTGTACACATCCTGCCTGCCGGTGGCGCTGCACAGTTCCACTCGAGATCCTGTGCTGGCTAACACACTGGATACGTGTTTCAAAAAGAGAGAAAGAAAAAAAAAAGTTTTTTGTTCAAAGAAGAGGAAGAAGTGAATGAATTTTATTTGTTAGTCTATGAAAAATATACATGACAACATGAATCAGTGTTGCACCAAAAACAAAAATGTCCTTTTATCTTATCACAGTGTGTGAGATTGAGCTTGGACCACGTTATCGCTGCTCACAGCTATCTTCATCATTGCAGTTGTTTCCGTCAATAATAATGAGGAGGAGAAGAAGAAGAAGGTGAGGATGAGGGGAAGAGGAGGAGGAGGTGTAGAATCCAGTTAAACCCAAAAAGCGACTTTCTCACGCTCATATTCAATTTGTCTTTTGTCTACTGAAGCCAAGTGAGATTTATCTTGGGAATGGAGGCTGCATGAATCATCTGGATCACAAGCCTAAAGTTCAACTGCCTTGGTTTGTTCAAGGCTGAGTTTAAGTGCATTCTTGGGGGGGTTGGGGGCTCTCTCTCTCTCTCTCTCTCTCTCTCACACACACACACACACACACACACCACTTTATTGGAAATCAATCATTTGTTCTCAGAGCAGCATTAGTTCTTTATGGCAAAAATATGAAGGTGTTGTAAACATTGCTAAATTGTGCCGGATGCCCTGCAGTAGTTTCTCCTGATTGGTCGAGTTGAGCGCGCAGGAACATATATGACTGTATATTATACACAGTACACCAATTCCATCCCTGTGCCTCCAGGATAGTGTCCTTGTTGTAACGTCTTCTCGGAGTACGTGAAGAAATCGGAGACGGCACAAACAGAACCCGGGTCACACGGGACCTCTCGTCGACCTTTAACCTCCTTTTGTACTGTTAGTAAATATTTGTTTTCTACCAAACTCTGTGATCCATCACACTGCTGCGATCCACCGAGACAGGCTGGACCAGCATCAAGTATGAAACAGACGTGGTACAACTAGTTATTTACCCGGATTCAAGTTTAAACTCGCAGCAGCACAGACAATAAACTTGAGCTTTCATTTTTAATTCTGCAGTGAGTGAAAAAGCAAAGAATAAAAATAGCATAAATCAAATGAAGAAGTAAAATAAAGCAATTCATTTTGCTTGAAGTAAACTGATAAACTTTAAAACTAAAGATTTATTCCTTACACCAAGGGGTCCTTGTTTACCCCCAGTTTGTGGGTTTGTTAGCAGGTTGTTATACACTATTTGGATTTTCACAAAAATTTGGACGAGGAAGACTCTCTATAAAAAGAGTTTGGAGATCACCGGGATCAAATTCTGAATCCGGGAATTTTTTTTTTTTTTAAATGATTATTTAACATTGTTTCAATTTTGTCACATTGAGATTTTGCTTCATATGTGGAAATGTTGAGCTTGGCAAAGGTTTGTGCTCCACGATGCTCTTATCTTTTATTTACACTTCATTCACCCATCTCAACTGACACTGGGCGAAGACGGGGTACACCCTGAACAGCTCGCCAGACCATTACTTGGCCAACACACATACAACCAGTCACACTCACATTTACACCTAGGGGTGATTTGGAACAGCCGTTTGGCCTACTGTGCATGCTTTTGGACCATCAGAGGAAACTGGACTACCCAGAGGAAACCCACACAAACACGGGAAGAACACGCAAACTCGCACAGAAACGCCCCGGGCACAGGGATCCGAGCCGAGACCTTCTTGCTGTGATGCCGACGTTCTAACCAGTGTGCCCGGTGCTACCCTTATTTCTACTTAATTAGAACACAGTTGTACCTTGACTTACGAAAATAATCTGTTCCGAGGGCGAGCTCGTAAGAAGAAATGTTCGTTAGATAAAACAAAATGCCCGTCGGAAATAATAGAAAACCAATGAATCCGTTCCAACCCCCTTCCAAACTCATATAACCTGACACAAACACGTATATTTCACCGAATATATCAAAGATAAACATGTCAAAACAATAAATATTTAATAATAATAAATGGACAATAACAGTAAGAATAATTAATAATAAATAATAATAAAACAAGAATAAACAATAAGTCACCTAACCATTCTGATCATTGACTGCAGCAAAGATGTCACATGGGCGCAAAGCTGTCACGTGGGCAGGCATGAGGTGGTGCAAAACAAGAGGAGGAGAATTTTGTGCATGTGCACGCGATGAATGCCAGCGAGGTAAGGCTCGTGGTGAGCTCCCACAAGGCCAGTGCTTCTCAAATAGTAAGGCGTGTGGTGTGACGCCAGGGGGGGCGCGTATGACCCTGGGGATCTTTTTGCCATACCATACTACAATTAAGCATAATTGCACATCCTCTACAGTAGGTGGCAGTTGTGCCCTCACTGTGCTTCCTGTGGTGTCGGAAAAAAGCACCGAGCAAACGATATGACGTGCAGTCTTCTTTTCTTTTCGGCTATTTCCCGTTATCGAGAGTCGCCACAAGCGAATCAAACACTATTTATAATCGCACGTGGGGTGGGGGTGTGTGTGGGGTGTGGGTGTGTGTGTGTGGGGGGATATGAGTTTTTCTTCCTATAGGGGTAAAAAACCTCTGCCAAATCAAACGTGCGAATCAAATGATTCGCTGTGGCGATTCCCGAGTAAAAGGGAAAAAGCCGAAAGGAAGACAGACAGGGGGCGTCACAGAAAATAATTGAGAAGCACTGCACAAGGCGTTCTTGGAGCACGGAGAAATACACGCGAAAGACTACGAGGCTAATCGGCCCTGAAAAGCCATTTCCCCAGCACAGCTCGTAAATTGAAAATGTGATGGTTGGATCGGGCAGATTTTTGGTGGATCGAAGCTCATATCATGGAAAATTTGTTATTAAAGACACTCATAAGTCAAGGTACCACTGTATTTCTTGAAAAAAATAAAAAATAAATACAGAATAAGATTTATTCATATTTTTATGTAACATTAAATATAATTTACATATGGTCCACAAAAACGGTTACAATTTCTTTTATTACTGACTAAGAGGAGGTCATAAAATATAGAAATAAAAATTTTAATTAAAAAAAACAGCAGTGAATAAGAACACTAATGAAAACCAGAATAAAATATTAATAACAGTGCTGTTTTAAAAATAAACAGATAAAAATAAAAGTCATGTGCTGGTCAGAGCTCGTCAGGTGCTGAAGTGTTTTTTAAAAAAAAAAAAAAAAAAAAACTTTTCTTTTAATACCCCAGTTAAGGCAAATGATAAAATAGTTTGAATTCATAAGTGTGCTTATGATAATACATTTACTCTCACAGCTCAGACAGGAAGTGATAATCCCTGCACACACACCGCTGTTTTTCTCACATATTGTTCTTTTCTCAAGGTTTAAAAGCATAACAGACTCGGGCTTCGCTCTTCAAAACCCTCACAAGGTGGCCAGTGTGTTCGGTGAGGGAAACAGGAATATCGGGATAAATATTCATAACGTAGACAACTTGGATTGGTTTCAGAGTAGAATTGAGTCATTATTATTAAACACACACACACACACACAACACTTGGTATTCATAACACACACTGCTTGTTGAAAGTAGTAGAAAAAGTAGTGTGATGTGTGTGTGTGTGTGTGTGTGTGTATGTGTGTGTATGTGTGTGCAAAAAAGGTATGTTTTAATTTGAGAGGAAAAAACAGGCATGAGTCAGTGTGATCGGGTAAACAGTACAGAGCGTTATAATTCATTCGAAAATCACAAACAGTTGTTGAACTAATGCACGATTAATAACTGCAAATGCAACCAAATGCTGATGATCATTGGTGTGAATATACCAGATGTACAGTGGTACCTTGACTTATGAGTGTCTTTTATCATGAATTTTCCATGATACGAGCTTCGATCCACCAAAAATGTGGCCCATCCAACCAGCAAAATTTTCAATTACGAGCTCTGCTGGGGAAATGGCTTTTCCGGTCCAATTAGCCTCCTATTCTTCTGCGTGTATTCCTTTGCTCTCTGAGAACGCCTTGTGCAGTGCTTCTCAATTATTTTCTGTGATGCCCCCTATAGGAAAAAGAACACCCCCCACCACGGCGACTATAAATAGTGTTTACTGCACTTTATATCTTTTGCTCAGTGCTTTCCCCCCCACACACCATAGAGGACACCATGAGAGCATCACTGACACCTACTGTAGAGGATGCGCAATTACACTTAATTCTCGTACAGTATGGCAAAAAAGCATGTTCCCCAGGGTCATACGCACCCCCCCCCCCCCTCCCCCAGGGCATCACACCCTACTATTTGAGAAGCACTGGCCTTGTGAGAGCTCACGATAAGCCTTTCCTTGCTGGCATTCGTAGCATGCACACACACACAAAATTCTCCTTCTCCACCTCCTCCACTACGCACCACCTCCTACCTGCTCACGTGACACCTTCGCACCCATGTGTCATTTTTGTCGCAGTCGATGATCAGAAGGGTTCGTTGACTTATTCTTTATTCTTCTTTTATTATTATTATTAAGTGTACATGTATTATTATTATTATTATGAAATATTTATTGTTTTTACATGTTTATATTTAATATATTAGGTGGAATATACAGGTTTGCGTCAGGTTATACGAGTTTGGGAGGGGGTTGGAACGGATTAATTGGTTTTCTATTATTTCCGAAGGGAATTTTTGTTTCATCTAATGAAGATTTTGACTTACGAGCTCGCCCTTAGAACAGATTAATTTCGTAAGCCAAGGTACCATGGTAATTACATCACTTCAATGCCTCAATTTATTATTCAATTACTCTCTTTATTCTTTTACCAGTTTTGAATCCAAGGAAGGTTTTTTAACTCCAAACAGATAAGAGATAGACAGATGGATAGAAACACGTAGAAACACCGCAGAGCAACAATGTTTTTTTTTTGTTAAAACAATTAAATTAAATGGTTCTCCATACAAAAATAGTGATATAGGTGGTACTGAGTGTCTTGCAGATTTATACACGGAGCTTCTGGAAGTTTTGATTGCCCTTTTTTTTGCTGCAAAACCCCAAAGCCGTCGTTGTGTTATGAGTGATATAATGCTTCAGGGCATCTGCTGATTTTTTTTACTGAACAGCATCTTTTTTCATTCATGTTCTGAACCGCTTAATCCTAATTCGGGTTGCAGGGAGGCCGACACACATTTCAGATGACTCTGGGCAAGGGCGGAGTACACCCTGAGCAGCGCATCACACCATCGCAGGTCCAACACTCACATAACCATTCACACTCACAGCTCGGGGAGATTTGGAACAGTCAATTAACCTACTGCACACGTTTTTGGACTGTGGGAGGAAACCAGAGTTCCTTGAGGAAACTCACCCAAGTACGGGCAGAACATGCAAATGTCTGAATGTCTGCGAGTGCGTGTTCAGTGGAATTGGATTTGCATAAAAATGTCTATGTTGTAATTATATCATTGTGAGCTAAACATCTGGTGCAGTGGTGGGTATCAGATTTTTTTCCCCCCATATGTTTAGTTTAATAATAAACAAATAATTTTTGGATAATTTAACCTTTTCATCTCTCACTTGTTTTGTACAAATATTCATATTAAAATCAGGTTATGATTTGTTGGCTGTGCAAATCATCTAAATGCTACAGTGCTGAGAAATGGTCTAATCTCAATTTTCATCCAAGAGACCGCCACCCTTTCGCGGTTCACCGGTTGTGGCCCCACATACTCGTGGATTAGTGGCACCCGCGGAAGTTACTGGCACGTGATTCAAATTTAGCGAATGGCTGAGACGTTTTGTTTCTCCCTCCTGCTGATTGGTTGCAGATGATGTGTACGTCTCTTTTTTTTCTCCTTGGCGCACATGTTATCAACGTGATTTCTTGAATTGTGAATTCACTTTTTTTCGTGTATTTTTAATGATTATTTAAGCGCCATGATGTCGCTCAAACGCCCTGCATCCTCTCGCTTCTGGTCAGGAGCCTCAGCGCTTTATTTATTCATAAATATTATCACAGTACAAAATGAAAAAGTTTTTATTCATCATTACTACATTTTACTGCATTATTACTGTATTGATGAGTAACAATGACGAGAGAATGGGTTGAACAAGCAGATTTCAGCGCATCTAATATCATACATAGGGTTTAATAACCACATCAATAATTCATGGGTTTTCAGGATCTGCGGGAAGGGGAGGAACGTAACCCCCGCAAATAATGGGGGTTTCTGTAATAATAATAATAAATTATACAGTAAATGTATGTATTCTTGTTGGACCTGATAATTTGTCTTCTTTAGTTTGTTTTCAAGAAACCTTTGCCTCTTCAGACACTGTTTTACAATAACATTCATTAATATTCATGAAAGTTTAAAGTGTCCCCTCATAATTCGTGAATTAATTAAATTCTCACCTTTTTGTGGAGGGGGGGGGGGTTGCTTTTAATTTCTTCTGCGTTACTATTTGTTTTTTTGTGTCCTAAATTTCATTCAGGAAGTTCTGAGGAACCTGAACAGTGTATGGTGGTATAATTGCGGAACGTGCACACAGATCCCAACGCCACAAGTTCTTGAGGACCGCTTTTCATCAGTAATAACGGCAACATCATGTCCTGTAACCTATTCACATCTTGTTAAGACATTCTGATCCTCCGCCGTCCCCATCCGAGATGCATTCACACCCAAGTGTGGTTTTGATAGCTGTCGTACTTTAGGAGATCTGTTCTGGATGACTGTTACAGGACGCAACAGAAAACGCTATATGACAATGGACACCTTTTGATGGAGACAAAAGGAATAGCGTGAAAAGGAAGGTGTGTGTGCTTGGTATTAGATTGCTTGTAAAAAAAAAAAAAAATTCAAGTCATTACACATTTTAATACCAAAAACTGGAGCAGTGTGTCGAGAATATGGACCTTTTGCTTTTATAACTGCGTGGCTTGGAGCTGATGTGGACCAACCCGAGTTTAGACTTGAGATCAAACCCATCAGTGTGTCGTCCGATTGTGTACTTCACTGCAAAGGTGAAGACTCGAGTAACACCTGTACTTAAAACGAGGAAAAACAGCACCAGTTTACTCGGAGATGAAAATCAACCGAGAACTAGTTCTGGATCTTGCAGCTGTTTAACCCTTTCTTGCTTTCAGCACTGGCTTTAATTTCCTGTTTTTATTATTTCGGGTTGGTATTTTCTACAGGCACGCCACACCTAGAACTTAGACTTGATTAGATACAGGTCTTTGAGTGGCACTCGATTTACAACTCTTAAAACAAAATAAAAATAAAAACTAGACCCCACCCCGATCCCATCTGACCTGTAGATGGTGGTTCCCGATGGTTCCAGGTAGTATGGGACCTGCTGAGTCTCGTGATGTCTGGCAGGAGGATGGCTGAGGAACGGCGAGAGGTGTGGCGTCGACGGAACGAACACTAAGGGACTGGTAGAGCAGTTCGTCAGCGGCTGCTGGGTTTCATCCTGAGGCTCTGGGGCCACCGAGTAGTAGTCCGCTGATGAGTTTGAGGCATCGGCGTTGGCGGTGTTGTCCAAGGTCCCCGCTAGGTAATGAGACGTGGATGACATGCCCCCCGTAGTAAGCTGCTCCTCCTCCGGGTACATGGGTGAGAGCTTGAGGGAAGCGAGAGAAGCGGAGTACCCTTCCTGCTCGCTCCTGCATCGCTGCCTGGCACCGGCCAGAGCTTCAGCGCAGACCTTCTCTCCTGACATCACCACGGAAACATGCACACACGTGCACACACGCACACCACAAACGCAGAGAAGACAACTGGCATGACTTTCAGAGCACACACTCTGAGCTTTTCTTTTCTACGAAACCTCTTTCTGCCTCATTCACTCTGTCCGTCCCTCCAGTCTCACTTCCGACTAAGCCCCTCCCCCCTCCCCCCCACCCCTGCACTCTTGTTCCTCACACACACACACACACACACACACACACACACACAGTCCCCCACAACCACCATTTGAGTTTTTTTTTTTAAATATATATACACACCTCTTTGCTTTAAACACGTTAGATTAAAATTTTACTTTTAATTTTCAGTGTAATTAAAGTCAACAAGGTTTGATTTCCGGGCTTGGGTCGGGTGTTTGTGTGGAATTTGCATGTTCTCCTTCTGCTTGCGTGGGTTTCCTCGGGGTGCTTCTAGTTTCCTCTCACAGTCCAAAGACATATTAGTATAACTGGATACTCCAAATTGCCCCTAGATGTGAGAGTGAGGCTAGATGGGTGCATGTGTTGACCAGCGAGAGTCTGGCAGGCCGTTGAGGAGACCGTTGAGGAGCCCTGCCTTCACCTGAAGTCGGCTATGATAGATAGCAATTAACACCCCCCCCACACACACACACACACACACTTTATAGCTCCAGAGTAAAATGATAATGTAAAAGAAATAAATTCACCTGTTTGGATTCAACTTACCAAATCTGCCAACTCATCAAATTTATCACTTATTTTTCCTCTGGATTCATATCTCTGCTGTCTAACCCCTCGATGCTCACTGCATCTCTGCTTCCTGTCGCTCTCTCTCTGCCTCCCTCCCCTCCTTTCCTCATTAAAAAAAAAAAAAAAAAAAAAAAAAAAAAACGAGACAGACAAACAAGTTAAAGTCACGACTCTCGGTCGATATGGCAGTTTTCCAGACCAGGTCGTTGCAACCAGGTAAACAAGAGACAGGAGGTCAGCACATCGTTTAACTGCCAGATACTTTTGAGAGTGATGGATTTATAAGAATAAAATAAAAAGGAGAGGAAACATTGAATGCAAGGTTCAAACAAAAGCAATGACATAGTTCGACATACGATTAATGATTAAATATATGAGACCGGAAAAAAACCCATCTATTCAACTCGGGAAGCAAAAATAATTAATTCATTAAAAATAATTAAATAAATGAGCAAGCTTGTGCTTGGTAATATTTATTAAAAGATGCAGGATGCACCAATGGAAACTGAGTAGGCGGTGATTCTGAGAAGGTTATCAGGGCAAGAGGCCTTCGTTGTAAACGCACAGCTTGGAAAGAATAAGTCGCTTGAAACGTACTTTTGAAAGAAAATAGATATGAAACCAAGAAACACTAGAATATTCCTCTATTCGAGGCACTGTGCGTGTGTGAGAGAGAGAGATTGTGAGTGTATGTGTGTGTGAGAGATTTTGAGTTTTTGTGTGTGTGTGCGAGAGTGCGTGTGTGTGTGAGATTCTAAAAAAGAATTAACAACATTTTTAATAAATATATTGATGTCTATGTAGGGCAGTGTAGATTGAGATGGTTTGGACATGTACAGAGGAGGGATAGTGAGTATATTGGTAGTAGGATGCTGAGGTTGGAACTACCAAGCAGAAGGTCTAGAGGAAGACCAAAGAGAAGATTTATGGATGTGATGAAGGAGGACATGAAGGTAGTTGGTGTAAGAGACGGAGATGCAGAGGACAGGGTGACATGTAGGTAGATGAGTCGCTGTGGCGACCCCTGAAGGGAACAGCCGAAAAGAAGGACACGTCTATGTAGGGCAGTGGTGGCCTGGTGGTAAAGGTGCTGGCTCACTGATCCTAAGGTCGGGGGTTTGAGCCCCACTCTCATCGGGTTGTCATTTAAAAAAAAAAAAAAGCTGCAAAGTCGTCAGCGTGTTTCTGTCCCTTGCTAAAAAGGTTGTGTCAGGAAGGGCATCCAACGTAAAAACCTCTGCCAAATCAAACGTGTGAATCAGATGATTCGCTGTGGCGACTCCCGAGTAAAAGGGAAAAAGCCGAAAGGAAGACAGACATTCATTCATACACATTCTAAACAGCTTAATACTGATTAGGGTCACAGGGAGGCTGGCACCCATCTCAGCTGACTCCAGGCGAAGGTGGGGTACACCCTGGACAGCCCACCAGGCCATCGTAGGGCTGACACTCACACCTAGGGATGATCTGGAACAGTCATTTAATCTACTGTGCCTCTTTTGGACTGTGTGTGTGTGTGTGGGGGGGGGGGGGGGGGGGACCAGAGAACCTGAAGGAAACCCACACAATACGGGGAGAACATGGAAACTGCACTCAGAAATGCCTGAGCCGGGAATAAAACCCAGGACCTTCTTGGCGCCTGATTTGTGTAAATAAAAATGAAAGGGGTCACATGGTCTCAATACAAATCCACTCACCCCTGGAAAAATACAGAGTTCAGCACAGAACCTACCCAAACAGACAACATTATAAAGTCCGAGGAGATAAGCATGTTGGGAAAAAACCCAGAATTCATTTATTTTTATTCCCTGGCAACTTCGAGTGGAAATCCTACACCTAACCGGAAAAGCAGGGTGGTGGTAGCGCCACGTTTAAATTTGTGGCATTCGGCTGACATTTATTCATTTATTTTCTGAAGCGATTAATCCTAATTAGGGTCGAGGGGAGGCTTGTGTCCATCTCAGCAAGAGAGCAGTGCACACCCTGGGCAGCTCACCAGGTAAATCGGAGGGCAGAAACAACACTGATGGCAACTCAATGGCGTACTCTTCACGAATTACAGCAAAGGTTCTTTTACATGCCTTAGACCAGCTGCACTGGGAGGACCACAGTGACAACCCGGGGACAGTGGGGTTTGACCCCTGACCTTCAGATCAGTAAGCCAGAAGCAGATCACCGAGCTAACACTGTCTGGCAGAAACAGAAATTGAAAAAGATTTGCATTTTTATCCTCCCTACTCATAAGCAAATAACCAGTTGTGTCTCTAATGCGGCTTTATGTGCATGGATTCAGTCCCTAAAATTAATTCTGTTTATTTCACAATATCCTCGGTGACAGACCACACCTCATGTTTCAGCTTTGCTTCAAATTCTAACCACAACATTTACTTTGAGTTTAATTCTGAATCTCACCAGACGTCGGCTGCTAATGAAGAACAGAGAAGACCCAGCCATGGCAACTTCATAGAGACATGTGGGCGTGTCCTCAGAGAAAACCATCAGGAACAGGGTGGTTTGATGATTCGGCCTTTCGGTTCCCACAATGAAGGTGAATTTTTCCAAAAAAAAAAAAAAAAAAAAAAAAAAAAACACACACAACACCATAAATCGTTTTATTGCTCTTTCATCACAGTGATCTACGGTGGCCTGGCAAGTTATCTAGGGTGTACCGTGTCCCTTGCCCAGAGACAGCCGAGATGGGTGCCAGCCTCCACGCGACCTTAATTAGGAATAAGCAATTAAAAAAAAAAAAGTGAATGACATCGCAGCAATATGTCGAGTTAATAATGACCACCATGCCCTTTTAATTATTTCAAGCAGGACACACACAGGAAGTGATGAGTGACAAGCAACAATATAAGGTCAGTGAAAATAAGCGAAATAAGCAAAGAGCGGCAAAATTTTATTATGTGACGCCAAGTGGGTGGGTACAGAGTTCAACTGAGCTCAAGTTTAACCAAAACCTCTTGTCGGATAACCATAATGCACACAAACATTTTACGAGGATAATAACCGGAAACACCATGCTTGTGGTCCATGTATAGGAAACTGTTGTCATTTCTTGAGTTGATATCTACATATACATTCATCACTTATTGATGATGCACAAGAATCAATATTCTAAGAATAACGACCACATAACAGTGTTCACAAAATCACATTCTGACCAATCAGATTGCAGGATTCAACAACATTTACAGCATTTGGCAGATGCTCTTATCCAAAGTGACTTGAGAAATTGAGTTAAGGGGCCTCGTTCAAGGGCCATCAGTAGTGAAGGAGGGGAGTGAACCGCTGACGTTTGGCTCAATAACCCATCGCCTTATCCACAACGCCATCACTGCCCCAACAAGGTATAAATGTGGAAATGCCGCACAGTTGTGTAGAAAACTCTTCCAAAGCTTGTGTACAGAGTCGAAACGACGTGACATCTACTCAGGTAAACAAATATTTGTACGAGGTCATCATTCAATAAGGGGTCAATTGAGCGAGCAGATCCTGAACCCAAAATTAACACCGACATATTTTACCCTTTATTTCCCAGCATGGTGCAAAAATATCTTTGATTGACATGTTACATGAATGCAGCAGTTAAATTTAACCCGAACAGGACGAGGAAGGACACTTACAAATACAAACTCGGGGTGGTCCGAAAACAAAGCGCAAATCAAGTGCATCATTTGTCCCATGTTCCATTTTACCATCCAAATGTTGATACCGACAACAGGCATGACAACGACAGGCAAGGGGGGGGGGGGGGCGCTACCAAAGGGAACAGGACACACCCATTTGATACACTGTACCGCATTATTGCTGTACTATTGCTTAGAAACCAGATCTTTTCCTTTCGGCTGTTCCCTTCAGGGGTTGCCACAGCAAATCATCTGCCTCCATCTCACCCCATTCTCTGCATCTTCTCTCACACCAACTGCCTTCATGTCCTCCTTCACCACATCCATGAATCGTCTCTTTGGTCTTCCTCTAGGCCTTCTGCCTGATGGTTCCAACCTCAGCATCCTACTACCAATATACTCACTATCCCTCCTCTGTACATGTCCAAACCATCTCAATCTAGCCTCTCTGACTTTGTCTCCAAAACATCTTACATGTGCTGTCCCTCTGATGTGCTCATTCCTGATCCTATCCATCCTCGTTATTCCCAAAGAGAACCTCAACATTTTCATCTCTGCTACCTTCAGCTCTGCCTCCTGTCTTTTCCTCAGTGCTGCTGTTTCTAGACAATACAACATTCTCCATTGCTCTGGATTGTTGAGCCGAAATACTTAAAATCCTCCACCTTCCTTATCTCTGCTCCCTGTAACCTCACCGTTCCTCTTGGGTACTTGTCATTCACACACATGTATTCTGTCTTACTGAGGCTAACCTTCATTCCCCTCCTTTCCAGGGCATACCTCCACCTCTATAGATTTTCCTCCACTTGTTCTCTGCTCTCACTACAGATCACAATGTCATCTGCAAACATCATAGTCCATGGGGAATCTTGTCTAACCTCGTCTGTCAGCCTGTCCATCACCATAGCAAACAAGAAGGGGCTCAGAGCTGACCCTTGATGCAGTCCCACCTCCACCTTGAATTCTTCCGTCACACCTACAGCACACCTCACCACTGTCTTACATCTCTCATACATGTCCTGCACCACTCTAACATACTTCTCTGCCACTCCAGACTTCCTCATGCAATACCACAGTTCCTCTCTCAGCACCCTGTCATATGCTTTCTCCAGATCCACAAAGGCACAATGCAGCTCCTTCTGACCTTCTCTGTACTTCTCTATTAACATCCTCAAGGCAAACACTGCATCTGCGGTGCTCTTTCTTGGCATAAAACCAAACTGTTTTTCACAAATTCTGACCTCTGGCCTTAGTCTAGCTTCCACTATTCTTTCCCATAACTTCATCAACTTTATTCCTCTGTAGTTGCCACAACTCTGCGCGTCTCCCTTGTTCTTCAAAATGGGCACCATCACACTTCTCCTCCATTCCTCTGGCATCCTCTCACTCTCTAAGACCTTGTTGAATGCTCTGGTCACGAAATCTACTGCTACGTCTCCTAGACACTTCCATACCTCCACCGGTATGTCATCAGGACCAACTGCCTTTCCATTCTTTATCTTCTTCAATGCCCTCCTCACTTCACCCTTACTAATCTTTGCTACTTCCTGGTCCTCGATGGTCACCTCTTCTACTCTTTTTTTCTCTCTCTCGCATTTTCCTCATTCATCAGCTCTTCAAAGTATTCTTTCCATCTTCCTAGCAGACTTTTGTCATCAGTCAATACATTTCCCTCTCTGTCCTTCATCACTCTAACTTGCTGCACATCTTTCCCATCACTATTTCTCTGCTGTGCCAACCTGTATAAATCATTTTGTCCCTCTTTACTTTCCAACCGAGCATACAAGTCATCATACACGCTCTGTTTGGCCTTTGACACTGCTACCTTCGCCTTCCGCAGTCTCCCTGTACTCCTGTTTACTCTCTTCGGTCCTCTCTATGTCCCACTTCTTAGCTAACCTCTTCCTTTGTACACACTCCTGCACTTCCTCATTCCACCACCAAGTCTCCTTACCTCCTCTCCTTCCAGATGACACACCAAGTATTCTCCTACCTGTCTCCCTGATCACATTTGCTGTAGTGGTCCAGTAATCTGGAAGCACTTCCTGACCACCCAAAGCTAGTTTCAACTCTTCCTTTTTCAGCTTCCACCACTTTGTGTTCTGCTCTGCCTTTGCCTTCTTCACCTTCCTCACCATCAGCGTCATCCTGCACACCTTGTTACAGTGTGTATTATTAATATCAATGTACAAGTGTTATTATTGAGAAATGTTTGTTACATGTTTATCTTAAATATCTTATGTCAAAAATACCTGTTTGTGTCCAGTTATACGAGTTTGAGAGGGGGTTGGAATGGATTAATTTGTTTTCTATTATTTCCGATGGGAATTTTTGTTTCATCTAACAAATGTTTCGACTTGCGAGCTCGCCCTCGGAACAAATTAATTTTGGAAGTCAAGGTACCACTGTACACTAAATTTATAAACAGTTTGCTTTATATTATGTTACAAATTATGATATTCTCTAGTTACTGGATTCACATAGCTTGCTGTTGCCATTTCTGTTTTGTGTGAATGCAAACAGCATTAAAATTATACTATGTGGGAGGGCTGAAAAGTTCACAGCAATCCATCATTGAACTTACACACCGAGGAGATCCGAGCCCTGGAACATCAATGAAAGAAGCTAGTACATCACAGGGAGACCCAGCCGGGCAAATTCAACTGTTGAATCATGGTCAGAATATGAACTTTTCAGCCCACCTGTTCTCAGTAGAATGCTCAACAACCCGACACCTCACACCTCAGCCCTGCAGTTCTCCTAATTCATTATGCTGCAGGGTTCCTCCCCTGTTTATTCATTGCCAAAGTATGTCAAGTTCAGTAAAATATTTTGCTCTTTTTGCAATGACCTTGCAGTCGCCTCAAACCGTCCACGTACGTCGTACACAAAAAAAAAGATACCACAGCTGGAACAGCATTAGATTTCAGTGGATGTGTGTTAAACAGCACGATTTATTTCATCTCAGCGCTCAAACTTACCTCCAGCCCTGTTTACTAGTTCTCTTACAATATTGTAAACAAAAAATATAACCATACACCGTAAACAGAGGATGTCCATGAACAGCCATCAAAAACAAACAAAAAAATGTAAACTATTTCAGCAACAAACAAAATTTCTCATGAGCATCCAGTCGCGAGGCTTCATCATGCAGCTTGTAAACATCAGTTACATTCCTGTCGGGTTAGATTCCCGTCTTTACTGTAGATTATTAAAATACAGGTATACCTCGGCTTATGTCGTTAATTGGTTCCAGGAGAGATGACACAAGTCAAAAATGACAAATCGAATTAGCTTGTCTCTAGGCTAGCCTATGCCACGCCAAATTTACTTGTATAATATAATACAGGAATCAGTCGCTACTTCGCGCTTCAATTCATGCAGCTTCAGTGCATCCCATTTTTTTAAATATTCATTGCTTAAAAAATAAATTAAAACAAAAAAAAAAAAAATCAGAAAGTTAAGGAACAAGTTAAGGAAAATGCCACAAAACAAGGCCAATTATGCAAAAACCCTGAACAAACAAACAAAAAACCAACCCAAAACCCCCCAACAAAACTACCTACACTTTTATGTAAGGTGCACATCTGTTTTTTATCTATGTATTTATTGATATTATATACACAATTGGGGCCGGTGGAGTAGTGGTTAAGATGCTGCGCTCATGATCAGGAGGTTGTGTGTTCAAATCCCAGTTAGACCCCAACTATGCCAAGACCCCTGGGCAAGGTCTTAACCACAAGTGTGCCTCTGTCCACCCAGCAGTATAAATGGGCACCAGTAAAAATATACTGGGAAGGGAACCTGCCATGGACTCGTGTCCCATCCAGGAGGAATTGTACTCCTATTCGCTTCAAGCTATGGAAACTGGGGATAAGCACCGGCCTGATGAGCCACTATGGCTCAGGTGTGAAAAGCCCAGCAGAAACACATATAAATGTATGTATACGTCACTCAGGGGGGTTGATCTTACTTTGTGGAATTCGGCAGTCGCGGGGGATCTCGGTCCCAATTAACCATGGAAAGAGGGATCCCTGTATGTGTGTGTGTGTGTGTGTATATATATATATGCCCAGGGGTCTTAGCATAGCAGGGGTCTAACTGGGATTTGAACACACAACCTCCCGATCATGAGCACAGCACCCTAACCACTACGCCACCGGCCCCAATTGTGTATATACACACACACCAAAAATGTACAAAAAGTCCCCGTTATTTGTGGGGGTTGCGTTCCTCCCCCACCCACGGATCCCGGAAATTTGCGAATTATTGATGTGGTTTTAAAACCCTATGTATGATACTCCATACACTAAAATATGCTTGTTAAACACATTCTATAGTATCATAAATTCTAAATGCATGGTTTTGCCATACTATAGTAAAATGAAGTGTTTTTAATGTTTTTTTTTTTTAATGTTAATAAAGATGCAATGTCATACCGAGGTAAGTCTGTTGGGTTTTTACACCCGAGCCTAGTGGCTTAGCCTCGTGGCTCATCAGGCCGGTACTTAGCCCCGGTTTCCGTAGCGTGAAGCGACCAGGAGTTCAACTCCCCCTGGATGGGACGCTAGTCCATCGCAGGTTACCTTCCCAGTATATTTTTACTGGTACCCATTTATACTGCTGTGTGAACAGAGGCACACATGTGGTTGAGACCTTGCCCAGGGGTCTTAGCACAGTGAGGGTCTCAGTGGGATTCGAACTCACAACCTCCCGATCATGAGCGCAGCACCCTAAACACTATGCCACCGGCCCCACATGTTATACCGAGGTGTATTAATAATTTTCTAGACAAATAATACTATTTATAGTCACACGCGGGGCGCTGGGGGCGTGAATGTTTTTTTTTCTTCCTTGAGGGGACGTCACAGAGGTCAGTGGTGGCCTGGTGGTCAAGGTGCTGGATCGCTGATCCTAAGGTTGGGGGTTCGAGTCCCACTCTCCACAGCATTGTCACTGTCCCCACCAGTGCAGCTGACTGGGTTATCAAAGGCCGGTCATGTCGCTCACAGTCCATGGTGAGAGGTTCATGTAAACGAACCATTGCTGACTTTCGTTAAATGTATCTGTATAACCGTCAGCGAGTTTCTGTCCCTTGATAAAGAGCTGTGTCAGGAAGGGCATCCGACGTAAAAACCTATGAATCAAATCAAATATGCGAATCAGATGATTCACTGTGGCGACCCCTGAAAGGGAACAGCCGAAAGGAAAAGAAGGGGGCATCATAGAAAATAATTAGAAGCAGTGCGCGAATTTAAAAGCATTATGAAAAAAACGCCTTTGAGAGCAAAATCCACAAATGTGGCCTCACCTCCCACTCCCCCATATATTTTTTGAAAACCGATCTGTAATTGAGAACAACTCAAAACGACTTAAGTTGAGGTATACCTGTATATACACACATCTGTACACCTTGTTGCAGTGTACGCATAATATTACAAATGTAGGCAAACATTACGGCACTTTATTTATTAGTACTGCAGATCATGTATGCGCAAGTCATTTTTTTTTTAAAGGATGCACAACTGCCAAGTGGGTATTGAGTTGTAAATTATTGACAACTTTGCTGAAGTGTAAACATGATGTTCTTTAGAAATAATCCAAGCAGGTTTAGGTTTGTTAATCCAAAATTAGCATCACAAGTTCAAGAATCTGGTTTCATTGTAAAACTTGATATCAACCACGAAATACTACCAGCAACTCAACACGACTCATTTCAGACTTATTAACCACTTTGCTGTGATGAGTCACATTTCTCAAGCTGTACGAGTGACCGGATTTGTGGGATTTTGTTTGTGTTTTTTTTTTTTAAGGTGCGTAAATGCTGAAACATCATCGAGAGTAAGCACGACTGTATTCACATCTGGACTTATTGATTGATTTAACAGGGCAAAAAATTATAAATATTATACTTTTCATACCTAGAAATCATCCATGAGGGGAAAAAAAAAAAAAAAAAAGATTCCGCTGCTATGTATCCACAACTGGGAGTCTACGAGAGCCGATTGGACGAGGGGGCGGGATGACATCCCCACCCCCCATCAGAGTGTTCACCAGACAATCCGTGCGAGTCTGTGAGCTTATTTGTACAAAATGGGTGGCGGATAGCACGCTCCCACTGAGTGCGTTACGCTGCCTCCAAATTCTCATGAGCAGCAGTTTGTAAAGATGTGGGCGGTAACAGCCGAATGCTATATTTTTGTCTTAAATTTCACTAAACAAGACAACTTTTTAAATTTTTGATACTCACATTGTCCGCCACATTGACTTCCATGTCTTGCCCTGTAAACTGCAACCTGATTGGCTTAAAGGTTGAACAAACAAACAAATAAAAAATAAAAAAAAAACACCATGCAAAAAATAATGACGCCACTGAAAAACAGTGTAGTTCAGGCAACATTGTTTACATTTACATCTTAAATTCAATAACTATCAGGAGTGGGCGTGTCCCATGGACAAATATTCTGGTTCTAATAAGGTGTTTTGTCAAGTCCAGTTGTACCGAGTCACTACTAGTACTACATTTTTATCTTGATATCTGAGAATAATCATAAGGATCTAGTCACTGGTTTAAAAAAAAAAAAAAAAAAGTTACTCGGGTTTGCAATTTTAATGATTATTATTCTTTTTTGGTACCGTCATTCTGATGACTTCATTAAGAACTTTGATCTTTGAACCGACCGCAGAACTGAATCACTGCGTATTTGCTGCTGGTCATCCAGTCCACGTCCTGAGAGGAGAGTTTCTCCGCTTGGCCCGGTTCCAACCCAACCTGGACGTCCGCCTTCAGAGTCCTGAGGCTGCACAGCGGTGCAGGCCGGAAACCTCTGAGCACTTGTTCGAAGGGCACCGTGTGTTCCCACGTTCTGTCTCCGGTCAGCCGGCGGTAGTTCAGATCTCCTTTAAAAAGAAGGAGGTCAGAACCCTGCAGGATGGCGTAGAGATCCGCGGCGTCTGACGGCATGTCGCAGAACTCATGAGGCAAGGTCCAGAAGCAGTGATCGTGATACGACCACGTCCCGTCCTTCATGTGGCGCTTCCACTGAACGCCGCAAGATGACATGTGCTTGTGATTGGATGCTGTGGTTTGCGATATGGCCCAATTGAAATCCTGTTTGTTGACGTCGGAGACGAACCACGGGATGGACTTACCGTGGAAACGCACTTCCTTTGCCAAGCCGACGGAGACCATGAAATCGGCCAGGACCAGATCGGTGATGAGCTCAAAGCCTGCGTTGTCTAAAATGATGTCCACTATGAGGCCGGGTTTCTCAGTTTCGCCGAAACCTTGAATGGATGTTAATACAGACCAAATCTTATCGGAATCATCCACTAGGATGTAGCGGTGCAGATCCGCCAGAGAATCCACTGGGCTGGTCTTCTGAGAGTTATCCTGTCCGGCGGAGATGGACAGATCACACCTGTTTCCCCACAGGGACATCTGGAGGATATTTAACAGCACAGAAGCAATGCAAGATGATGCGTCGACACATTTTAGAAAATAAACAGCTGAAAAACTTGCTTGTTAAACTGAAACGGTATAAAATGTTAAAAAACACAAATTTAAATTAATTTAATTACCAATTTGATGTAATAAGCACCCTGCTCCAATTAACAACCCCCCAGGGTTTTGATCTTCCGTCTAATAACTGCCCATGTATACTGGGAGCAAAATGGTAGATCACAAACTGCCAATTTTATTGAATCAGTTTCTGTAACGGTAAAATGATACGTTCACTGCCTGTAAAAGTGAGTTTACATGGTATTTCAAGACCTCCTGCCACTGGGGAATGACTATAATGTTCATCAGTAACAACACATTTGATTGTTCCACCGTGCTTTAAAAAATAGGAAAATATTTTGCTGTGTTCTCTTGGTAAATGTCCAACAACCGATGAACCATTAGAAACTGCTACAGCAAAACTATGGGATGCTCTGAATGAATGGAGCGATGAGCCAGATATGGACCTATCAGAAAGTGATGAGAATTTTTCACCCAACTTCATAAATTTAAGCATGTTCCTGGACATGTGCTTTTGTTTTATGTTCATGTTGATTGGTTCATGTGCTAAAGTTGACAGTGTTGATTGGCTCGATTTTACTTCCTGGAAAATGTTTAAAGGTACAGCACTAGGAGGGAAAATTAAAGTTTTTTTTTTTAAATTATGCTGTTTTCTGTTTATTTTCAGCTTTCATGCAAGTAATTTGGTTGACATTACAAAATGAACAACACAAATAGCAGTAAAACTCTTTTATTGTTCTTATATTTTTCATGTTTTCCACCTCGATGGTAATAAGCACTTACCATTCCACTCCGATGGTAATATTTTAATAAGTGCCCACCCACTAAGCCCTGGGAGCTTATCACATCGAATACGGTATTTCATTAAAGAAATTCCTTTCAGTTACTTCTTCACCCTCACCCGAGTCTCAGGGCTTCAAATAACTTCAACTTGTTTATGCTAATTTGGAGCCAGAGTCAAAGAGAGCAAGCCACACCCCCTCATTTTAGAAGGCCTGCCCCCAAAACGCTACATAATCTTCGTTGAGCTTCCTTGATATCCAGATGGTTTGGTAAAGTGTAATATTCAGCCATTCATTTTCTGAACTGCTTAATCCTAATTAGGGTCATGGGAAGGCTGGCGCCCATCTCAGCTGACTCCAAGCAAGGGTGGGGTACACCTAAGACAGCTTGCCAGGCCATCGCCTAGTGTACTATATCAGCAGTAAATACATTTTCATTAATATAATGAAGTAGAATAAGTCTAATTTTCACAAGGTTGTGGGTTCGAGTCTCAGACTTGGCGAAAGCGTCTCTGTGTGAAATATACATGTTCTCCCCATGCTTGCAGGGGTTCCCTCCTGGTATTCTAGTTTTATCGCAATGTCCGAATAACATACATTGAACCTGATTCCAATCATGGTTCGTCTACAAAATCTAAACGTTTATTACATGTACCACACCCTACTTTAGAAAACAATTTCCTCCAAATCCATAAAAAAAAAAAAAAAAAAAAACATAAGATTTTGAATTATGCTGTAAACAAACAAAAACAAACAGTGGTGAAAACGTAACCTGATTACCTCCACCAGGAGCAGGCATGTGATTTGACCATTACCAAAATATCTGAAAATCAGCCATGGTCTGGGGGGCGTGGCCCCCCCCCCCCCAAAAAAAAAGCTCCTAGGTTTTAAGCATTTCAGAAGGGGGAAAAAGGCTATTTCATGACACGGAACGAGCTCTAGAAAGTTTAATTTCTAATCTACATATACATACTGTACCTCAACTTGTGGGTGTATCATGTGGGATTCCAACACTAATCAAAGTGTCACAGTCACAAATCAAATAGTCACTCATAGATATGTCCTGCCTCACAACACTATTATCAACGGTCATTGTCTTTAAACACAATCTGGAAACAAACTAAACACACACACACGACATGCTATACATGACATAAGTTTTTTTTAATTAATGTTTCTTTGTCTTTAGTGCTTTAGCATGGCACTTTCTTGTTTCCTTTTGTGCAGCCTGAACTGTCCTTCTGGAGGCTGCCTCAGAAAGTTTGTTGTCCTTCTGGATGCTGAGGCGTTTCGGTTGAGGTTGATTCATAGTTTTACATTTCCAATATTAATGAGCTACTTACACAAGCACACACTCCCGCTGCTGTAAATGTCTATTTACATAAGTCAATTATGAAAAACTGCCGAGTTATTTCAGCAATAATTTATTTATTCTAAATAGCAGAAAAATGATTCAGTGACCATAGAGTCAGCTCATTTGATTCAGTTCACGGAGTAAACACGTGAACGTCCTCCGCCTAAAACATGCCTGCATTCACAATAAATTGAAAAATATAATCGGAAACTAGACAACAAAACTCTCAAACATACCTCAAAATTAACTACTCGATCGGCGACAGAAACTCCAAATGTTCCGTCAATTGAACGTTGCAGTTCCCTTTTCCATCCATTCCCACCTAAACTTGTTTTTCACGACTTTGTCTATTTCTTTGATTCGAGCAGAATCTTTTCTCTGGATTACCAACATGCTTTTGATAGCGCAACAGATCGGAAGTGGCGCAAATGTCTACGTACATGTTTCAACATCAGTGATTAGCTACGAGAAAGCCATCAGCCAATCAGCAGTAACGTTTCAAGAGAGGTCATTTTATGCAAAACTTGGAACGGAATAAAAGTGGGAAAGGTTATTTTTACATATTCGGCATGAAAAAAATCTTTTTTTTTTTTTTTTTTAAACTGTGCCAATGAAAAAAATCGGAATTCCATGAATTCTCGGAAAAATCACATGCCTGCAGGAGGGTAAGTGTGTGTAATGTTTGTGCTGGAATAAACAAACCTGGAGAAACCTGAGGAAATGATCATGGAGCCATTTCCTGTCCGTGTTGTCTGAGGTGGCGAGGATCTCGCGCAGGTACGTGCATAGCGAGATAATCGCTTTCTGGGATTCAAAGAAGCTGGTCGTCTTTCCCTCTTTAAACACGTCAAAATCACACACTGGAGGACTACAGTGGAAAAAAATAACAAAACAGGGAAAGGTAGAGTTTGTTGTCAAGTTACTGATGCACGGATTGGCCCACATTGGTGTAAATGAGTGGCGCTAGAAATAATGCAGCTCACTGATTGGTTAAATGAAGTCACACTACCGTGTATAGAGAGCAACGTTACTAAAGAGGTGATCACACTAGTGGTGCAATAGAAAAGCGGCTGTAACGGTCACTTTTCATTCTCAGTGTTCTCAAAGTTGTCTTGCGAATTTAGTCGCATTGTACTCGGTTGCCTGGTTCATGAACTCAGTGCTCAGGCAAAAAAAAACAAAAAAAAAAACCTTCAAACATGTTAGAAATTTCTAACGAAATGAGGCTCGACACAGAGTCATCTCAAAGTCTAAAACAATCCAAGCATGTCGCTAAAAGATTGCTTTGCTTCCCGCAACAAAAAGCGACAAGTTGAAGACTTCCATGCAGAACATGAGACATCTGCTATATCTACCATATTCAGGAATCATCCGTATTTTAGTCACAGTTTACTCGAGCTAATGAATAAAAAGCAAATGTTTTGAGAACAAAACACGGCTGATTTACTTTTTTTTCCACAAATTTGATTATTTTTCACCAGACATCCCTAAGCCAATCATAAAAATCACTTGTAAAATCGGTGTAACATTTTACCGCATTTATGGTATAAAATCTTGACTTGCGTGGAGAGTCGCAAAACTTCTTGACGTGAATTTTATCACACCTCCAATTATGATCACCCCCTTGACAAGAAAATTATCAGTCAAGTAGAATTTTATTATAAACAGCCTGAAGTTATAGAACATTACCATATATTTCTTCTTCAGATTTGCATACTGTTTTTAGGGAGAAGCCTCCTTTATTAAGAACACAGCACAGTCCACCTGTCCTTATAGGATCGAGCCTCATTTATACGAGTTGAATTTGACTTGAATTAAAGTTAATGTGTAAAAAAAAAAAAAAAAAAAAAAAAAAATTAATTTCATGGCCCCCAAGCACCCCGTGTGGGACTCTAAATAGTGTTTACTGCACTGCTCCCCCCCACACCATAGAGGACACTGTGACAGCGCCCCTGCCACCTACTGTAGTGGATGCGCAATTACTCGTAATTTTAGTACAGTATTGCAAAAAAAAAAAGCATGTAGTGTCCCCCCATCACACACCCACTATTTGAGAAGTATTGGCCTTGTGGGAGCTCACCACACGCCTTTCCTCGCTGGCATTCGTAGCGTGCATGGGCACAAAAGTCTGCTCACAAAAACAAAAATCTCTCCGAGATTAATATCAGTAATCGTCAGATTCCCCACCTGAGCTGCAAGGCCTCATGGATCCTCCTGTACATGTAGCACTCCACGTAGAGCCAGGGGGATTTGAACCAGCTGACCGGCTGCCCATCCTCCATCAGGTCCTCCTGTCTCTGCATGTACCGGTTCCACGCTTCCGTGTCATCTGCTGAGTCGGTCAGGAGCAGCACGGGTTTGTCCGTCTGCAGCTCGTTCCTCAGTTTGGACAGGAAGGAGATGGCTCGTTTCTCTGCCTCCACACCCACCTGTTGAGAAGGTGTACCAAACTTAAACCCTGGTCTTACATCTACAATCCTGGAGAAAGTCTTATTTCTTCAGAAGAGACATCGAGTGTTTTCTATCGCTTAGCCTGAGAAGACGCATAGCGTTTGAGTGGTATAGAGCTTAACTGGTAATTACAACACACACAAATAAAGAGGCTCATTGACAACTTATGCACGAATGAGGAAAAAGGGGCAGGACATCAGCTCAACCAATCAGGAGAAAGGAGGACAGCCATTGGCTGAATTTGAATCACGTGCCTGCTTGGCAGTCAGCGAATATTCAAACCGTGGGTGCAAAATCGCAAATAGTCAAGGACATACTGTACATTACTCTGTAGTTTTCTTTACTGAAATGAATCAAACATAGTCACATCAGCCAATCTGAAACTCATTAGGTTTTCAAATATTCATTTCATATTAAACATGAGTTTACACCGCTAATCAAACTAATATCACCATTAGCAAATCTGGTTGATGGCTTTTTTTCCAAATTAAAGAAGATGAGTTGTAACAGTCGGTTATATGACATCATATTTTTACCTCGCCATGTTTCTCGAAGAAGTAATTTTTGTTTCGGTGAATGGTGTCAATGACTTTGGTCAGAATCGTCGGCAGCCTGTCTCTCACAGTCAGGTATGCAAAAGACCTTAAGAGGAAAATAAAACAATAAACATACCATATTAGGTTACTAAAAGAATCTTAAAATGACAAAAATCCGCTTCAGGTGTTTAAGCATGTGATGAAATAATGAATCTTAAAATATCACATCACTCAAAACACGTGATAAATATAACATGACGAGAAGTGAAATATATGATACAGGGTAGTGTGTGCACCACATGAACACAAATTGTTTTGTTTTTGTATTTTATGCAGTTTTTATTTTTGAGTGCTTCATTAGTTTCATTTCTGAAGAAAATCTTCTTCTTCTTCTCCTTTCGGCTTTTTCCCTTTTACTCAGGAGTCGCCACAGCGAATCGTCTGATTCGCACGTTTGATTTGGCAGAGGTTTTTACGTCGGATGCCCTTCCTGTCACAACCCTTTTTAACAAGGGACAGAAACACGCTGACGGCTTTGCAGCCTACTCTTTACGAAAGTCAGCAATGGTTCTTTTACATGCCTCTCACCATAGACAGTGACAGACATGGCCCGCCTTTGATAACCCAGTTAGCTGCACTGGGGGGGGACAGTGACAACCTTGTGGAAGAAAATAAACAACTTTATTTATAAAAAGAAAAAACCTCTCTATGTGCACCACATTAGCCCCACCCAGGTTTACTCCTAAAATTTTTTACATTTACCAGAAACATTATTAAACCTTTAAAGAGTAGATATTCAGTCTTAACATAATGATGACTATTTATTTTTTTATTTAAATGTTATTTTCGTGTCCTTTAGTGAAGCCTCTTTTAGGGGAGACTATAACTCGACCTGAAATTGAATTTAAATGGAATAAAATGTACTTCAATGTAAAGGTGGGAATTTTCTCTGGGGCTTTGAACTTTTACAGTAATTCTAAACATTCATTCATTTATTATTTTATTAAATACTTGAGACCTTGCATGTGGTTATTTATAAGCCCAAACTTATTTTTCATTACTTGTTTACTACTACTTAATAATAATAATAATAATAATAATAATAATAATAATAATACAACCAGCTTTACTCAAGACCCGGTCAATAATATTTTTTCTTAATTTTTTTATATCGGTGGTGAAACTACGACTACTACGAGTAATAATAATAATAATAATAATAATAATAAATAGATTAATACCATTTTACCTCTAATAATTGAGACTTTCGTTCAAAATATTAGCGTTAAAATCATTCCCTGAATAAACCTTGAACTCTTGTTTAAATCAACATTTAATACAATTTCTTGTACTGTCACTGCTTTCGCTAAATATTTTTTAAAACATGCTGATTCATTGGGAACAATAAACAAACACAACGTTAGACACAAACTATCTGCAATATACACCGACTGAATTCCACATGTCACCTACTCCCTGCATATGTACCCTACGTTTGGCACACATTCGCCCTTTTACACACCTTGTCTAGTGCCTACTTTGGTCACCCGATTTGGAACACGTCCCACATCAAAACGGTTTGGTCGGCTAGCCAAGTGGCTAATACCGAACACTTTAAGTAAAAGATAAATATCGACTGTTATTTAACCTCAGTAAACGTCTATATATTTCTCCAAGCACTAAAATTAAACTGTTATCAAATGAAACTCAACCGACATACCCTTCAAATTTCGCTGATAACGACTGTGGCAGAGTAAAAACATGATCAGCCGCCATCTTGGCTAAAGCTCACAGGAAGACCTTGTGATCTTCAGTAAAAACTTTACTTAAATCGATTGAGCAACAATAACAAACGTGATTTTTTTTTAAATACTAATTTTAAAAAAGTAAAACTCCTTTGTTAGAAAACGATATTTATATTTAGAACAAAGTAAAACATTTATTTAAGAATTTTTTTTTTAATTATTTAAAAATTACTTTTATTTCACCACCCAAAACCTTATCTATTTCATGCCGTAGGCAACACTGACACCTGGTGGTCATGTAATGAATTACAAACGTCTGTGCAGTGTAACGCTACTCTAAAAACTTCACACATATATATATATATATATATATATATATATATATATATATATATATATACATATACACACACACACACACACACACACACATCCTGTACTTTACATGTAAATAAACAAACCAACAAATAAATTAAAATTAGAATTATTTATGTTCCAGAATGTTTATAAATTTTACAAACTTGTTTATTTAGCTTGCTGGGTGTTTTAAGGTATGCTATGTGTGTAAGAATTGTTTAAGGATTAATTTTATATATATATATATATATATATATATATATATATATATATATATATATATATATATATATATTCTGTTATTAGTAACTGGTGTTGTCAGGGTTTCAAGTCCTTGCTGTTATTTAATAGTTAAAGTTTTCTATTTAACACATCAAAAACAGCTGGATTTTCAATATCAGGACCGTATTGTTAAATACAGCGCCACCCCTCCTGTCTTTTGACTTCACTTTGTTGTTGTTGCTGTGTGTGTGTGGGGGGGGGGGGGGATGGGGGGGGATGAGAGAGATGCCTTCCACGTTTCCTGAATTTTTTTTTCTGAAGTTCTACTTCCCTTAAACTCATATCCTGCTGTGCAGTAACACAAAAACCCCCCCCCTCATCTGTTTACTGGTGAAGTATCTGCTCTGCTGGAAGTGCAGCTTACAGGATTAATGTCACATTACATGTCAAAACATTTGGGATAAATATCCAATTCTATTGTTCACACACACACACACACACACACACACACACGCACGCACATGAGCGAGAGAGAGAGAGAGAGAGAGTATTGTGAAGGTATACCTATAACCATGAAAATAAATTATGTACATATTATATATTCCACCCATTTTAGGGTCAGTTAACTGGGTGCTTTTAGTCCTCTAATAATCTGATTACAATAATTCTGCTCAGCGTAATAAAGACAAAATACATAACTGGGAGTTAATTGTGTTTAATTTGGTTTTCTCACATTAGCAAAAGAGGATTTTTTTCTAGCAGCATATTCATGTTTAGTGGACACTACGTGCCCTGTGATGGTCTGGCTAGATGTTTTGGGTGTACCCCACCTTCACCAATGGATGAATGAATGAGGCAAAGTGTGCCATGGAGTAGGGTTCAGATCCCAGAATAATTCTCCAGATCACACTTCATTCATTCATCAATCAAACTGCTTCATCCTCAATTAGGGTCATGGGGAGGTTGGAGTCTATCTCAACCAACAGTGAAGTGGTGAAGGCAGGGTACACCCTAAACAGCTCACCAACAAGCTCAATAATGGACCACTGTACACACTGGTGCTCACACCTAGGGGCAATCGGAAGCAGCCGATGAACCGACCGTACATGCCTTCAGACTGTGGGAGGAAACCGGAGGACCAGGATGAAATCCACACAAAGCACGAGGAGAGCATGGAAAGCGGTCAGTGGTAGCGGTGGCTCAGTTGATAAGCAATGGGTTGCTAATCCGAAGGTCTGTGGTTCAGTACTTACTATTTGGGCTCTTGAGGAAGGCCCTTAACCCATGATTGTTCGTTGTAGACTAAAAAAAAAAAAAAAAAAAAAAGATTATTGAGAGTTGCTGTGAAGAAGAGACAAACGCTGTAAACAAAAACTCCACATAGAAACACCTCCCGACCCGGGACCCGAACCCAAGACCTTCTCTGCGCCACTTCATCACAAAAATTATTCAGAACTTCTGTGAAGTCCCTAAAATAATAATATTCTACACATAATGTTTGTTTACAAACAGGGTGTTTCTGATTATTATTGATTTACAGAAATAAACACACGAGCTATTAATTTACTGCAATCGAAACATTTATTACACTCACTGTTCAAACTTCACCAGCCACAGGAATATTTATTCTCTTTTCCATGATAAACTTATCAACACAGTTAAACTGAGTCAAATGAAAACTCGGAAATATTTTATCCTGAAAAGTTAAAAATCATAAACCCAGCCAGTCTTCATGGGTTCTGTTGCTCCTCTTGTTGTCACCGCACGTGCGTGTTTTCTTTTTAAATTCTGAAATGAAATGGGCGCGCGCGGCGGAGACTGAAACCCTCACCGCGCGCAGCAGCCGTTGGCAAAAACCACGTCAACCGAAATGCAAATGAGCCGCGTTAGCCTTTTTCTCTCAGTTAGCATTGTGCGAGTGTTTGTTTTGTTGTCACTGGGGACGTCATGAGCTGTTTACCCGGTGATGGCGTGAAATAACGTAAAATTACCTCAGAGAGAGAGAGAGAGAGAAAACATGGCGAACACGGAGCCAAAACATTTCACGACTCGTCTTATCTTCGCGCGCGCATACCGCCAAACGCTTCATTTGTTTTGGCACCCCCATCCCTTCTCACCCCTATACACACACACACACACACACACACGCCCCTCCGGGGAAGTAGCTAGCAAGGGCGTGTGTGTGTGCGCGCGTGTGTATGTGTGTGTGTGTGTGTGTGTGTGTGCGCGCGTTCTCTCCCCTACAACCGCCCGTGCGCCGTTTTTAAGGTCCTTTAGTCAGTCATGTGATTGTAACGTAACCCGACCGGAAAACACCGACAACCATCGCCGCCAATGCTGCGTCTGAGAGGAACAGAGCAGCTGCGCCGCGACCAACGGACCGACAGTCCCCGGTAACAAACCCACACAGAGCAACGACGTCTCCCGACTCCACGCGCTCACACGGAGGAAAAGGTACCGTTCTTATTTCGCTTGTGTGTGTTTTTATCTCGAGTCACGTGCTGTTTGCCGGCGAGAACATTTCCCGTTTCTTCATGTCGGTGAAGTTCGAGCGTTTTAATCGGTTCCTCGCTCTCTCTCTCTTCCCCCCCCTCCCCCTCCCCGTGTGCGGCACTTTAACGAGACTCCTTTATTTGTTTGTACTCGCGACTTTTCCGTTAAAGTCGATTTTATTGTGAAAAAGCCATTTTGAATCCGGACATGGCCGCTTTCACACAGACCACACGCGCGGCTACGTTTCGGTTCTGAGGCTGATTTTCAGTTTGAAGCAAGGAAAAAAAAAACCTACTACGGAAGTGGTCTCTCTCTCTCTCTCTCTTCAGGAGATCTGTCCGGTCCACGTGTCTCCCTTGGGGGCGGGGATAACGGCCAACTCTTGAAGCGCGAGCAGTTTATACTGTACTCAGTAATTCAAAATATAAAAATGTTTAAATTCCACCACACGTGTGTTTCTGTTTATGTTTTGAGTTCTGTTGTTCATCATTTTTTAAGTCGTTTTTTTATTTAGTATTTTATTTATGTATTAATCTTTTAAATGCATATCGTTCCTTTCGTGAGAATATTAATCTTTAAAATATTTTATTAATAAATTTTACAAAAGTACATTTTTGAGATATTTTCATCCTTAATCAGATTTTTAAAACCCCATGCTTCTTGTGTTGACTCATCCTGTACTAGTCTTGTCTTCGACCAATTACAGCTTCATATCCTGCCCCCGAAGGCGGAGCTTACTATAGAGTTAACATGGATCATCTCAGTGTTTTTCATGATATTCAAAATTCCTACTCCAAGTTTATTCCTGCACTTAAGCTAAGTTAGTGGGGCCGGTGGTGTAGTGGTTAGGGTGCTGCGCTCATGATCGGGAGGTGATGTGTTCAAATTCCAGTTAGACCCCCACTGTACTAAGACCCCTGGGCAAGGTCTCAAAACAAATGTGTCTATAAGTATAAATGGGTACCAGTAAAAATATATTGGGAAGGTAACTTGCGATGGACTAGCATCCATCCATCAGAAGTTGAACTCCAGGTCGCTTCACGCCACGGAAACCGGGAATAAGCTGGATGAGCCACTAAGGCTCAGGTGTAAAAAGCCCAAATGACTTAAGCTGAGTCGACACAAGAAGTGCTGAACGACGAGCGACCATGTAAATAAGAGAACGACAGAGAAATGAGTGTCCAGGAAGGAAATATTCTCAGATGTCAGAAAGTGGGTGGGCAGAGAGTTTAAACGAACCACACGTTCACGCAAGACTATCGAAGCAAATCTGAGCTTAAAATTGAAAAAAGTTGATTGGCAGATGCCGCTAAACAAGGGAATTCCTTAAAACATTTTTTTTTGGCAGGAAAAAAAAAGAGTTTTATGACTCCGCCTACATTAACATGGCAGAGTAGCTTCTTTTTGTCATGTGCTTTACACCCACACACAGAAATTTAACAAGAACAAGAAACGGCATGCTTGGATCTAACTTCTCAAAACTGTCGGCATTTTCTGTGAATTTATATTATATACGTTCAACTATAACTGCTTTATAATGCACAAGAGTCTCTACTCTATACTTGTGTAGTAATAATAATAATGAGCTTTTCTTATGATAATGTAACTAATATAAACCAAAGTAATATAAGCTTTTTTTTTTTTTTTTTTAGCAAACTTGCTAGATACTGTTCATGGTTTCATTAAGAAACATTTGGAAGCAGGAAACATACAAAAGGGTTACCTAGGCAACCTGAGCTGTCCACAAGCAAATTTCACATGCATTGTGACACGATTTGCTTCATTGCTCTAAACGCTCGTCGCTTCATTTGTGGATGCAGTGTTAGCTCGTTTTGTTTGATTGACTGGCAGATGTTGTTCCTGTCAATCATTCTGCCTCTACGGTCAGTCGTTTGCAGTTTTTGCTCAGCAAACCCATCAGGTTCCAGTGTTCTAGTGTAGCGGTTTGGATTTTCAGTGAAACTACGAGTGTTCATAAATAGCCAATGTACGGTAATTTAATCGAAATGTAGCTTAAAGGTACGTTAACACTGTCGCACGACTGGCATGCTTGCTTCGATAATGCTTATGTTTGCGTTAGTGCTTATTGTCAGCACAATACAGTCTGACTGAAGTTGTACTGATCATCGCAGCTCTGTATCTCAAACCTGAATCATCTACTGATGAGTATCAACCTTAAAACCATTCATATGCTCTGAAACTCAGGATTCACCTGGCCTTAAAGGGTTAAATATAAAGTACACATCTCTACTATGTTTTAAATAGCAAGTTTATATCCCGGCCCAGTTCTCATATGTGACTGTCTACTTGTACCAAACATTTGTTCCCCCCAACAAACACACAGTCTTCCTGAGTGGTGAAGGGTATCATATGACTAATCACATGGCAAGGAAAAGTATGGCCACTGACGGTACTACTCAGCTATCTTGGCTTAAGCGTCGTCAATAGCTAGGGTTTGGAGTTCAAAGGTCATCAAGAGCCCTGATCATCATCTGTACTTTTAAAGTCACATGTTACGGCTACACACAGAGTGGAGGCTTCGATTATAGCCGAGTCGTTACAATTCCATCGACTTGACAAATACAAGACGTCTGATTGACCGTGAGCAACTGACGTAAATCAAGTGGCTCTGCCATGAGATTATTTTGACTCGCGTCCCCACAAAAAAAGTTACACTTCCTCAAGTGGTGTCCATGCAGGTGATCTTGGTTTCTATTCAGTATTTCAGTACGTCTGAACATAGAGTTCAATTCGAACAGCTTTATAAAACATGGCTGATTCGCTGCTACGCTGAAAATATAAATGTTTTCTGACAAGCTGTAAAAATTCTCAGTAATGTTTAGAGTAATAACAATTGTACTTATAGTATAAGGGGGACATTTTTCCTGTGAAAAATATCACATGGCAATTATTTCATGCTGGATCGCGATCCAGGAAGTGATCCCCTATTTTTCCATGTTGGTCTAAACAAAGCAATCAGACTCGTTTCTGTGTTGAAGTAAACGAGATCATCGCCTTGGAAAAGAAACCGACTTCTAAATGTCACTTTTGTTTTAGACGCTCTCGTGCATGGATTGTATGTTTAAACAAGAGTACATCAGGCCAGCCTTAAAAATATCTTTGTTGGCGGTAACATGGCTGGTTGGGCCGAAATTGTAGATTAGAACCCAGCCTGAGCATTCACAGACGCAAAAAATAAAAATGTATTGGTGGGTTGTGTTGAAAAAACGCGCGTGTCCCCTATCATACACCGTACTAAAAAGTAACCAAAGCGATATCGGTATCAACTGCGCCTTGTGATTGGTCAATTTCAACAGTTCAGTGAAACAGTGGTTCTCATTGGCCGGTACTGTTTTAACAACAAAGGTGGAAAGCATGATGGGAGGGGACAATGATGAGGCAAAAAAAATATTCTCCATCACTATTAAAGGTCCCAATGTGAAAATAATAAATAAATCAATGCGTTTCAGATTGAGCAACTCATTTTTTTTTTTTTTGTCATTTTCAAACAAATACAATTCAATTTATAAACCGCCAGCAACAGCGCGGAGCGTGACGAAGGAATTTGTTAGTTGTTGAGTGCAATATTAAAAGTTCATACGTTGTAGAAACCTTGATACTCTGTTGATTACAATATTAAAAGAATAAACTTTGATATTCAGTATGTTGACTTCAAGTACAAGATATTTATTTCGTTCTACTGTGTTTACATCACACATAATATAGCATGATGTATAAAAAACATTTCCCTGTGGATCCCGGGTGGCCTGCACAGGCAAAAAATAAATAAAAATTTTCCTCCCTCCCTTTGCCAACAAAGAATTTTTTAAGCCTCTCCTCACCTCTGCAAACATCTGATAATAGAGATTTTACTTTATGTAAAAATAAATAAATAAATACCGAGTTTGTCAGCAAAAATGAGTTTATTTGTTTTTTCATTTAACAATTCATTATTTTAGAAACTAACCTATGCTTAATCTACGTTAATATTTTACCCGCAGTTTTTGCATGAGTTTTTTTTTGTGTGTGTGTTTGTTTGTTCATTTGTTTGCGCAGAATGACACAAAAGGTAATACTGTGTTCGACGTGATAAGTGCCTAGGGCGCTTTTAAAATAGAATTGGGTGGGCGCTTATTAAAATATTACCATCGGAGTGGAACGGTAAGTGCTTATTCCCATCGAGGTGGAAAATATGAATACAGAACAATAAACGAGTTTTATTGGTATGTGTGTTATTCATTTTGTAGTATCAACCAAATTACTTGCATGAAAGCTGTAAATAAACAGAAAACAGCATAATTAAAAGAATAAAAAGGACCCATTTCCTTCCCGGTGCTGTTCCTTTAAACATTTTCCTGGAAGTGGCAGGGGGTCTTGAAATACCGTGTAAACTCACTTTTACAGACACAGAGCGCCTCATTTTAGCGTTACAAAGACTCGAATAACATTGGTAAGTTTGATCTACAATTTTGCTCCTAGTACACGTCGGCGGTTATTAGACGTAAGATTAAAAAAAAAAAAAACAATGGGGGGCGCTTATTGGAGCGGAGCACTTATTATGTCGGATACTGTATTTGGATTTTCATGAAATTTCTACCAGAGGTGGGTGGGGCTTTGGACAAGGAGGAGTCTGATCGATTTGGTGATCATCCAGATGTAATTTTGGCTTCAGAAATTTTTAAAGGGTTCTTTTACATTATGAGAATTTCATGACGTTTTATTAGATCATAAAAGTGACTACTGGCTTGGCAGAGCTTTGCGCACTCTGTGTTCTTGTTTTGGTTTTAGTTTTACTTCTCTCAGCAGATTGTCAAAAAATAGTTGTAGAGTTATTTCCAAGATAAATCTAGTCGCATAAAAGTCACTTAAAACCACTACTGCATGACAATCAGGTCGAATAAAATTAGGGATCATGAGGAAATAGATGCAAAAACCGTACTTTATGTATCGTGCAGGATTCCTGCTAATGTGTTAATACAGCTCTGTGACATAATTTAAAATTAAATAACCAACTTAAAGATAGTGATTTATTTTAACTTTTATGAAGTTATAATTTTAAGATGAGTAATTGAGTACAGTAGTTTTAGATGGTCAACATAGATAATATTTAGTAGTTAGTTGATTAGTAGTTTACTGGTTTTTGTGTCAAACTCTTGGCATATTTCTGCGAGAGCGTGATCTTAAAAGCCCGTGATCTGTGGGGAAGGCGACATCAGAAACCGCACGTCTATAAAAGACAAAGCCGCATAATCCTCCCTTCCCCGAGGGTCCACCCGGTCAGCCTAAGCGTGGGTGCAGCCCTGCAGCCACCATTCAGGTTTGAACAGCCGACGTCGGCTGTCCCGATGGCGCTCAGCAATGCCGCGTAACCGGTATACCGCATAAGAATCAGGAGATTGGTATGTAGGTTGGGAATGAAAAATACAGGCACTTGACAAGTCTTCACATACCAAGCCGTCAGGGTGGGATCGTATCGCATATGACCGAAGTACCGTATCATGTGATGATCCTCAGACATTTCTAGGAAACTCGATAGCTATTGAGATTTACAGAGAGATCAGAAGATTGAGGTTTTAAGATGTGAAGCTTCAACAAAGAGAAAATGTAACTTGTCCAGTTACAGTACATGCTGAAAATCTATTCATTCATTCATTCCATTTATTTTCTGAACCGCTGAATCCTAATTAGGGTCACGGGGAGGCTGGTGTCCATCTCAGCCGATTCTGGGTGAGGCCATTGTACACCCTGAACGGCTGGCCAGGCTATTGAAGGGCCAATTCACACACAACCATTCATACTCACACTGAAGGGTGATTTGGAACAGCCAGTTATCCTACTGGTGCATGATTTTGGACTATGGGAGGAAACCCACACTGGACGAAACCCAAGCTGGGTATCGAACCCAAGACCTTCTTTCTGTGAGGTGAATGGGCTGACCACTACGCCACGGTGCCGCCAAAAATCTATTTAATAAGATTTTTTTTTTTTTATTTGTTTGTTTGTTGATTTTGATATAACATCAATCAGATAAGGGAAATTTGGCTCTGCATTTAACCCATGCAGAGTGAACACACACACACACACACACACACACACACACACACACGTAAACAATGAGTACACAAACTCAGAGTGATTAAATAATTAAACTTCAGTTAAAATGAAAGCTGTAATATTTAGGAAACATGAGAACAGACTTGATTTGATCGGTCACAGTCCGTCTCAAAACTACGTCTGAGGCCTCACGGAGTCAGAAGTTCATCCTGGTAATTTTTGTGAATGTTTCTTCATGCAGCAGGACAGTACTTTGTATAAAGTTATTAATTATTCATAATTCTACAATGTCCGGAAATACACTCTCATACTGTATCTTCATAGAGGGCATATATCCCTGATCACGACATGTAATCTCCATGGCGATGTTGCTCTGGTTGGTCCGGTCGAGGCTCAGCAACATTAATGTGATAATAAAATGAAGCAGCTGATGATCTGAATGTTCTGAATGTGCAGGTTATCACATCAATGCTCTTTTTCTTCCCCTGATGGCTCGGATATAAAATGGGGACTCGAATAATGAACGAGTGGTTCAGAGAGCACGAGGAATCATTTTTACATATATAGGCCCCCCCAGAGTTTAAGCTTAACCCTATTGAAAGTGTTGGGGATGTGCTGGAGAAGACTTTATGGAGGGGTTTAGTTTTTCCCTCATCGATTCAACACGTCGGTGAGAAATGAACCCGACACCAGATGGAAATAAACGTTACGTTCATGAAGTTTATTGAAATAATGGCGTGATGATTACATGCTGTAAGCGATGATAAAAGGGAACAAATTATTCGAATATGAGACTTTTTTTGGTCATGCAGTGTGCAACATACCAGTATATAACGCTGGATATTCTCCAGTTTCAAACTGCGGATGATCCAGTCAATCAGTCACATACTGTATGCACATTGTGAAAATTTTACCCTTCTCTCTAATATAGTTTTTAAAGATTGTCAAATTTATAAATAAAAAAGGTTTTTAGGTTTCAAAGGAAATAAATAAAGTAAGAGTGATAGAAACATTCTGTCTCAGGGACTACTGAATTTGCCGTCATCCACCGAGACGAATAAATATTTTTGTATCTACTGGATGGAATTTTTATAGTTTATTTTAATATACAGATGCTCCCCCACTTACGAACAGTCGTTTTACGAACATCCGGAGATACAAACATTTGGTCCAAGGTCGAACGTGAAATTGAAATGAAATTGAAGAATAAGTAGTAATAGAAATGGAATCAAATCTATAGAAAGATATATCATAAATATAAGTATGAAATATGATTAAACATTATCCTGAGGTACGCTTAATACTACTTCGGTAGAGAGTCAAGCAGAAGATACATTTCTGACCTCCTGCCAAAAGTTTCAAAGAACAAACAAATTGACTCCAGTGAAACTCTGTAAATCTGATCAGATCTGCTGTGCTTGAGAGGAACCAGGAGTTTAAACACAGGACCTAATGATATTGATAATGTGATGATTATGGAGAGAGAGAGAAAGAGAGAGAGAGAGAGAGAGGTTAAAAGTTTTCTAAGTGTTTAATTTCATGTTCCCCACTAGTATGAACTTCCCACCCATGAGCTGTTAATGTGCGTGCGCTGATCTCGGAGGTCAGCACGTCTTGCACTGTTCCAACAACGCGCAGCCTGAAGCGCACGCATGGCCACCGCATACCTCCAGATCCTACACAGATAACTTCATTATCTGGGACCGGGGCTGGGACCGGTGGGTTAAATGGTGTGCCTTGGAGATGTTGGGTGGTTTCGATGTGCAGGATGATGTTTACTGCGGTGTTACGGGAGGAATGGTGTCATTAACAATGATTTGTGATGGTCATGATTTAACACTATGAACACTTTTAAAGCTTCAAGCGCATGGGCAGCAAGTTGAGTCGAGTCGGGTCAATGTGGGGCTGAGTGAGACACAAACCATGAATCATATTGGGAAATGATTCACAAATAATCCACCAATCAAACAGAATTATCTAGGAAGTATTACACACACTTCGGGTAAATAAATAAATAAATCAGATTATCTTCATGTCGAGGTTCGATTATAGTTCTCCGCTGCTCCTTCCAAGGGCAACTGGAAGCTGATCAGTTCAATTGTCCAGTGTTGCCTGTGTGTGTGTATGTGTGTGTATGTGTGTGTGTGTGTGTGTGTGTGTGTGTGTGTGTGTGTGTGTGTGTGTGTGTGAGGATATGCTTTGAATTAGACTGAGCTCAAGAGCATCATTATACCGCGCTGTTGGTTATGTAATAACTCCGAGAGAGAGAGATTGTATACAGTACAAACTCGTATCGGTTACTTATACAGGGTTTAAACATACGTTCCTCTCTAAAGAATGTCCTGTAACAACTTGCGAAGAAATTCATCTAACAAACGGTCGTCTGGAACCTAACTTGTTCGTAAGCTGGGGAGCGTCTGTATTTTTAAGTATGACGAAGCAGGTCAGGCAAGCCGTGGTGCTCTGAACTGAGCAGAGACGTGTTGGGTTATGATGTTTTTAAACTTGTTTAGAGTTTTAGTGAATATGACATCATAACTATGGAAACACCAGAAAGAAAAGAGAAAAGATTCTTAAGGTTGATTTTTCTGTTTTGAGTGTGATCATGATGACAATGCCTGCTGTACGTGACCGTGACAAACCGTAAGTGTCCGTCGCTTTAATTCAAGTACTGTATTATTCACCCAGCATAATTTCTATGAGCCCCTGGATAGCAGACCAATCAGACTGTGATGTTTCGGTGTAGTAGCTTATATTTGACTGGTATTTTAAATAAGAAGGTGTTTCCTGTTGGGCGTGTGCAGAAAGATCGGATTTAGATTAATCTTTTAAAAACATATATTTGTCCAATTCAGCACTAATCTGTCAAATGTACCAGTTGATTATTTTTAAGTTAATGTTTGTTTGTTTGTTCGTTTGTTTTGGAAAATGGTTTCTAGGTTAAATTCTGCTAAAATGAAACGCGTTAAATAAACTGCCTCAATACCTAATTTCTTCGTTAGATAACCCTCTCCCGGTGACGTTTAAATGACTTGAACACGCATAGAGGAAACGCAATTCAGCATTCAAACCTTAACTTTAACGTTTTCAAATATGGAAACTTTCCATATCCATTTCCTGTTGATTTTCAACTGGACAGGAATTAAATCCAAGCATTTAATCAAACTGTACGCCGATAACCAGCCCCACTGCTCAGGGTGTGAGTCCACACATTGTTTACAAATCACATTGGGGACTGTTTCAACATCAAAAACAACACTCGCGTACTTTGCGTCAGTTTTGTTTCCATAACAACGGTCGCTTGAATGCATGTCCCAACCACATCTTAACGCAGTGTGACTGGTCGGCTGATAGGGGGCGGCATTAACAGCCTGACCGCCTTTCTGGGAAAAAAAAAACCCAAAACTTTTTAGCTCAGGACTCAATAAATAAATAAATAAATATTGTGTGGAATACCAGAAAGACTCCAGCTGCAGCACTTTTTCCTCTCAGGCCGCATTCAGTGGGGACACTAACCCTGACTTCACTTGAAGGACATTTGCTCAATTTCAGGAGACTGTGGTGAACGCGACTTTGTCTGACACATTGTTTGGAAAAATCCCAAACTCAGTTCTTTCCTGGTAAAGTCCGCTGGGCTTTTTTCCACCTGAGCCTAGTGGCTCATCAGGGCAGTGCGTATCCCCAGTTTCTGTAGCGTGAAGCGACCAGGAGTTGAACTCCTCCTGGATGGGACGCTGGTCCATCGCAGGTTCCCTTCCCAGTATATTTTTACTGGTTCCCATTTATACTGCTGGGTGAACAGAGGCACACTTGTGGTTAAGACCTTGCCCAGGGCTCTTAGCACAGTGGGGGTCTAACTGGGATTTGAACACACAACCTCCTGATCATGAGCCCAGCACCCTAGCCACCGGCCCTACAGTTTCTTCCTGGTTATCCAGTAAATTCCTTTTTCTTTTTCTTTCTTTTTTTTTTGTTTCCACACGGTCGGCTTGATTACAGCTTCCCTCGAGTTGTTGGTTTCAGTCTCGCAGACAACATCTTCATTTCGTATCCCTTGTGTAATTATAGTGCAACTCCACGTCACTCCTCCCCGACATATTTTTTCCTCCCCTCCTTGTGAAAATGACTCGGAGTACTACATGTTTTACATCGTGGGTCAATATAAGAACCACCCATAACCATCCAGGCAGAGACGTCCTGATACAGGCACGGCTCAGAGTCTGGGATCAATACACGAGTATAAACAAATAGATTACATCCTCAATTCTGAGCTTCTCTAAATACTGTGTGAATATAGATTTATTTACGAATATATTTGTTTGTTTATTTATTTGTGTGTGTGTGTGTGTGTGTGTGTGGTATGGTTTAAGTTTAGTGTTCATGTCAGAGTCTGTTTTGTGTTTTGTGTTGCTGTGCTGCTGTGTGTTTGCTTTTTTTCTCCCTCCTTGTGTGGTTCATTGTGGTCTGCAGTAGACCGGAAGCTGACTCGTCATCTCTTCTCTTTCCCCCCCCCACCCCCCTTGTGTAGGTGGAAGTATGGAGCTGGCCAACCATGGTCTTATCCTCCTTCAGCAGCTCAACGCGCAGAGGGAGTTCGGCTTCCTGTGTGACTGCACAGTCGCCATCGGTGACGTCTTCTTCAAAGCACACAAGGCCGTACTGGCCGCCTTCTCCAACTACTTCCGAATGTTATTTATTCACCAGGACAGGTATCTGAACACATTCAAAACATCTGACAGTTCTAACTCCTATTTTTTTGTGTGTGCGTGTGGCATCTATGTACAATAAATAATTGTAACAAGTACATAAAGAATCATGAGATAAGCTCTCGATGGAAAGGGAAAAAAAAAAAAACTCGCGTTGGTAATTTTATGTCTGTGTGCTCGTGCCCTCCCTCTATCCCTCCCTCCCTCCCTCCCTCCCTCCCTCCCTCCCTCCCTCACTATCACGTCCTCTACTACCCAGGGAGAACGGGGGGTTAACACGTGCTTCCCCTGAGACACATGAAGCCAGCTAACCGCATCGTTTTTGAGCAGCAGTTCATGCTACGTTGCAGAGTCGACTCCCAGGCCGCATCGAGGTTTAGGCCCGAGCGTTCGCATGAAACGAAGATCGATTTACATCACATTACAAAATACACACAGCTAATCATTAAAGAATAAAACACTCAAGGGTGTACAGTCATGGGGAAATAATCGCCGTCATAGCAGTGTGATACGATTACGTTTTATAATGCATCAGTCTCCAGTTTAATGTTATAATTGAAGAGAAACTTGTGTAGGCTTCAATACTGAGTGATCGCTGAAACTGGAGACTCCTTCCTTACACCTTGAATAAATATCTTCTTACAAAGAACACCACATAATAAACAACAACATACTCTTTCCCTTTTCTTTAAATCTGTTTACACGGAGTATGAGTCCCTTGAAAGGAGCCGTTACTATAGAAACATTAACTTTTTTTCAACCGACGCATTAGTGTCCGAGTTACATGTGATGTGTCATGAAATTCAGTAAACACCTCCTTCATTTTTCGAGTCCCCGTTTAATATCCCAGCCATCAGAGAAGAAAAGGGGCATTGATATGATAACCTGCTCATTCAGTACATTCAGATCATCAGCTAGTTCGTTTTATTACCACATTAATGTTGCTGAGCCTCGACCCAAACAACTTGTGTGTGTGTGTGCGTGTGTGTGCATGTGTGTGCATGTGTGTGCATGTGTGTGCATGTGTGTGCGTGTGTGTGCCTGTATAAGTGGGTCAAACCCCCCCAAATAGATGAGAAAAATGACCCACAGAACAAAAATAACCGTCCATAAAACCCCGTGGTCAAAAAGTGGAGCGTTCGTCCCAGGCTCACACGCTAACGATAATCTGCTGACCCGAAAGTAGGTTATGAATGGCATTTGTTAAAGTTAACATGTTTTAATTTAGTGAAAATATTTTTACATTCAGATGGGAATTAATAAATCAAAAGTTCAGGGAAGGGAGATATGGACACACACACACACACACACACACACACACACACACACATCTCGGTCTGTTTCCCTCTGTCTGTCTGTGTGTGTCTCTCTCTGTGTCTCGCTCTTTCTCTGTCTTTCCCACCTCTGTCCTTCCCCTCTCTCTCCGTCTCTCCCCATCTCTCTGTCTCTATCTGTCTCTCTTTTTCTCTGTCTCTCTCTCTCTCTCTCTGTCTCTCTTTCTTTTTGTCTCTGTCTCTTTCTCTCATGGGTTCGATCAGCAGTACTCAGGCAATGCCTGTTTGAGTGGCTTAGGATGGAGGGCTGAGGTGAGGGGGTGGGATTTATAGAAAGTACTTGATTTTTGTACATACCTTACAAATTATAACAAAAGTTTAAGGATTAATTGTAAATATTTTCAAAGTATTGGTGATGGCAATCGTAGTCAAATGATTAGAGAAGTAGCTTTGTGAATGATAAGGTCGCTGGTTCGATTCTCGAGCCAGCAAGAAAAATGTGTGGGGGGGGAGCAGCACCTTCACTTCCTCCACAGAAATAGCTAAAGCCTCCTTGAGCAAGACACCGACCCCCCCCCCACCCCACCCCCACCCCCACCCGCTCTCCAGACACCACAGTATGTGTGGCAGCCCACTGCTCTGTGTGTGTGTGTGTGTGTGTGTGTGTGTGTGTGTGTGTGTGTGTGTGTGTGTGTTCACTTTGAATGGATTAAATTGAGAGAAATAATTTCCCCCACAGGATTAATACAGTATATAAAAAAATTTTTTTGAATCATGCAGTGATTACCAGTTGAAATTTTACGGATTGAATACAAATTCCGTACGTGAGGTCGCATGACCAATGCGTGTTCAGGCATTTAACGCTAATCATTAAACTCACTGGTCACTTTGTCGAGGTCAGTCTGTCCGTCTGGTATGTGCTGATGAATTCTCACGTTAATGTGGGAGTGTTGTTACTATGGTAATGACTCTTACACTGGGACTTTTATGGTAGACACTCCACATCATGTGATTAAAAGTTGAATAATATTGATATAAATGAACATTTCTGTGACTTTATTCTCAGTTTTGATTCAGTGATGACATTTTTATCCAAGTTCATGGTGGTTTTCTCCCAAACCTCAACCCCATCCCCCACAGCGACTGTGTTCGTTTAAAGCCTGCAGATATCCAACCCGATATCTTTAGCTACCTCCTCAACCTGATGTACACTGGCAAACTTGCCCCGCAGCTGATCGACCCAGCTCGGCTCGAGCAGGGCGTGAAGTTCCTACACGCCTACCCCCTTATCCAGGAAGCTACCTTAAACAGCCAGACCGTCTTCTCTCATGCTGAACCCAGCATCCGTCTCAACACCTCTCTGTACGGCATCCAGATATCAGGCCAACAGGGGGCGCAGTCTGGCCGTCTGTCCACCAGGAGACAGGCCTCACCCGTTGACTCGGATGGCGCAGGTGGGCTCGATGGGAAAGGTTCTAGTGCAAACGTGTCTCTGTCTTCTGGATCCAGACTGCCACCAGACATTAAGGTCGAAGCAACATTGATGAGCGGTAGCCAGTTTGGGAGAGATTGCTCTGAGGCAGACGTGTCATCTGGTGACAGCGTGTCTGCCTTGATAAGCGGAAATCCCAACACCATCCTCCACGTGAAGCCCAGCATCATGAAACGAAATTCCTCGTTCCGGAAGCACTACACCTGCCACATCTGCGGCAGTCGCTTCAACCAACGGGCGGCTCTGAGGGAACACCTCCTGTGGCACGCCCAAGCTATGGCGCCTTTGATGCTGGAGTCCGGCATCACGACATCCCCTGTACTTCCTGGAGGTGCTGCCATGCCTGAGGTGGAGGAGGTTCTCACCGGCGTTGGAGCATCCGCAGTCACTCCCATCATGGTGGACGTTGACATTGAACAGCCTCTGACTGGATCTAAACTTTCCCCACGGAGCGAGACGGCTGTCTCAGGTCCCTCCGCGCCATGCGCGGCCCAACCGCAGGCGGACACACCCCCTCCCTCCGACATCGCCGACATCGACAATCTTGAAGGTGCGGCAGACATCGAGCGGGAGGTGAAGAGGCGGAAGTACGAGTGCCCCACCTGCGGGCGCAAGTTCATCCAGAAGAGCCACTGGCGCGAACACATGTACATCCACACGGGGAAACCGTACCGCTGTAGCGCCTGCGGGAAGAGCTTCTGCCGAGCCAATCAGGCGGCACGACACGTATGTATGAGTCAAGGGGCAGAGTCAGCGTACACCATGGTAGACCGGCAGAGCATGGAGTTGTGCGCGGCAGATGATTCCAGCCAGATGGAGGCGCTGTTCCTGGGCGCCTCGGGAAGACCGTACAAATGTAATGTCTGTGAAATGACCTTCACCAACCCGAACGAAGTCATCAAGCACACATGCTTTAACCAGGGCATGGTCTCAGACGAAGGCGTCTCAGGAACTGCAGGGGGCGGAGTCAACACCGACAAAGCGGCAAAAGATGAGGGCTCTGACGTGTCTAGTGGCGGATCTTTAGTGACCGCCATTAAAACTGAGGAGGTCTTGGTAGATTAATAATACATGCTTCTTTGAAATGTGCATTTGTTTGGTTTTTTTTATTTTTAT